>JAGFMF010011468.1:93739-106010 GCA_019455555.1 Galemys pyrenaicus
TATTGTTGTTCTTATTCCTTTTCTTGATCCTTATTTGGTTCCCTTATATTCCTCCTAGGGGAGGAACCATCTGGTATTTTTCTTTTGCCTTCTGACTTAATGTTGCATTCTAATTCCTCTTTTCCACAACAATAACTTCAGTAGAAGAGCTTAATAAATTAGTTTCCTAGATGACATAACTACCATGGTAGCATAATATGTTCCCTTTATTTCTCCCCTTTTATCTGTAAGAAGGCATCTATAGCTCAACAAGTGTACCCCCAGTGATCACACAAGGACACTGGAGAAATCCATGCATCTGTGTAACTGAAGATAAGTAGATTGGGTTCATGAATGTAGGAGAGCCATGGACTAGTGACAGTAAGTTCTCTATCACAGTTTATCCATGGTACCAGTGACAGGACCATAGATATAAAAAGGATGCCCACAACTTTTGGTGTTAGAAAATCCTACAGTGTTAGAGGCAAGACTCAGGACACAAACCCTGGTGAGGAGTGGTGCAGGAACTGTTTGACTTCCTCCCCTTCCAGCTAAACTGTACCCATGCTCCATAAAAAAAACTCAGAGTTCCCAATTAGATCCCAAAGTGGGGAAAGTATATAGGTGAATACAGAGGTCAGGACTTAGAATTGGGACCCCAAGAAGAGGGGCAGCTATGGGGTTACATGTCAAAGTTATGTCTCTTCCACTTGTCCATTGTGGTTACAACCAGGCATTAGTTCTTCCTCTGAGTTCCCCTTCATCAGTCACCTCTGTGGAAGAAACTGAAATGCAGACGTTCCTTGAATACAGTGACTGTTCTTACTATAACTAGAACACTGGAAAAGCAATAAAAATGACGTTATTTAATCCAGAGATGCAGAAACAACTTCTGAAGTACAGACTACTTTGATAGAGGATGGTTAGAGGTGACTTATATAATACAACCCAAAATCTAATACTATAATGCCACCTACAAAGAAAGGCAGGCATTTAATTATTAGTTGTAACCATAGAATCAAAGAAAATGAAACTTTATAGGAAAGGTGTTGCTTACACCTAATATACAAAGGGACATATCAGCTAACACCATGAAATATCATGGTAACAAAAATATAATTCCCAAGAAATCAAAACCCTAAAATAATGGAATATTTTAACCTGAGAATTCAAAACAGATGTCATGAAGACCATTAAGTAACTACATGAAAGAGTCAGATGAAGATGGTGACAGAACTTACTTGCTTCACTCTAAGTGTATCATCAGTTAGCTAAAGGGATACTATACTCACAGAATCCCATGACTTGGGGTGAAACTGGAATACTGCTTAGAGATCAGAGACCAACACAGATGGAAACAGAGAAAATGAGACATAAAAGAGTTATTCTTCAATGAACAGGAATATAGTAGAGAGAGTTGCCTGACTGCTATAATATTGGGCAAGGAATATATAGAACTCAGGGCTGTTTCCTCACCAGGGAAACAGTATGGAGGCACACACCCTTGACCAAGAGAATACATGTGTAGAGGAAATAGGGTACTCCAAACAGCCCAGGTTCCCATTAAGGAGATCAGGTCTAGTGCAAAAGATTGTACTTCATATCCCCACCCATTTGGACTGGTACTAACCTCATAAAGCACACTGGTAATGCACATATTGCACAGACTCAGATTTCACAGAACTTCAGAAAAGATGGATTTTGGTGGTTCTACAAATGTGAGCCAGCCCTCTTCCACAGCATATTTACGGGAGAATCTAAAGCACAAAATTGAAACATAAGATAATGCATGACAACTTGGGAACTCAAGTGAATATGACATCACAAGAAAAGAAAAATGCCAAAATCTAACTACTAAGACAAGAATGATTTTATCTATCAGAGTTTTCCAAATTCCTATAATAAAGAAAATTATAAAGATAGAAGAAATACAAAAAGGCAACTCAAAATGATATAGCTCAGAAAAACTAATTAAAGGCAAAAAAAGTCAGAAAGAGAAATAAATAAGAAATAAATTAAAATTGAATGTTTAGATAAGAAAAATAAAGACCACAGTAGATGAGTTAAAAATTCTAAAGAAAACTAAGGAAACATACAGACTCACTAGGGGGTGAATTACTGGATTTGAACATAGTAATGTACAAAGGACCCAGTTGTAAGAAGACAAATTTCATCTAAAAAAACAAAAATGAAGAAACACTTTAGGAACTATCTGAATCTATTAGGAAAAGTAACATAAATATAATGGTTATCCCAGAAGGGAAATAGAGAGAGGGGATTAGAAAGTTTATTGAAAGATAATAAAGGAAAACTTCCTAAACCTGGAGAAGTAACTAAATACACAATTCGAGGAAACTAAAATAAATACTGGTTTTATAAATGCAATGAAACCTATGCCAAGAGAGATAATGATAATGCAAACAAATGTTCAATAAATAAAAAATATTGTAAGCAGCCACAAGGAAAAATATAGGTAATACATATAAGTAATTCAGGCCTTCAGCATAATTTTCACCAGATACACTATAAGCCAGGGGAAAATGGAATGGCAGTCAATAATATAGCATGAAAGATTATCTTTCATATATGAGGAAAAAATAAAGGACTTTACATTAAACAAAAAATGAAGTAGTTTGCCAAATCTAGACCTGTCTACAAGAAAAATTAACAATTCAATTTTCTCCACATTCCTGCCAACATTTGTTGTTTCCTGTTTCTTACTATGTACCATTCTTGTACATGTAAGGTGGTATCTCATTGTGGTTTTGATTTGCATTTCCCTGATTATGATTGATGTTATAAATTTTTTCATATGCCTGTTGGCCACTTGTACTTCCTCTTTCAAGAATTGTCTTTTTCACTCTTTTGCTCATTCTTTGACT
Organism: Galemys pyrenaicus; assembly: GCA_019455555.1. Lineage (NCBI taxonomy): Eukaryota > Metazoa > Chordata > Mammalia > Eulipotyphla > Talpidae > Galemys > Galemys pyrenaicus. The sequence continues at coordinate 96,601 of JAGFMF010011468.1, forward strand.
GAATTGTGTTCTTTTTTTTTAGTCATGTGAACTCTTTGTATATCTTTGTGATCTATCCCTTATCAGTTGTATGGAGTGCCAATATTTTCTCCCATTCAGTATGGTATCTCTTTATTTTGGTTAATGTCACCTTTGCAGTGCAGAAGATTTTAGTTTGATGTAATCCCAGCTCTTTATCTTTTTCTTCACTTTCATTGCTTTGATGGATGAGTCTTTAACAATGTTACTGAGATGTGTCTCATGTAGTGTTTTATGTACATTTTCTTCTATGTATTTAATGATTTCAGTTCTTATGTTATTTTATCCATTTTGAGTTGGTTTTTGTCCATGGTGTGAGGTTGTAGTCTGGTTTCATTAATCAGTAACCTTCCTATATGCAAACAATTGATCTGAAAAAGAAATTAAGAATAACATCCTTTTTTACAACTGAAAACAAAAAAAATCAAATAAATTGTAGTAAGCATAACAAAGGAGGTAAGGATTTACATGAAAAAATTATAAAACATTGTTAAAAGAAATAGAAGAAGAAACAAAGAAATAGAATCCCCTGCTCATGTATTATAAGAATTAATATTACCAAATTGGCCATCTCACACAAAACAATTTATAGATTCAATGCAAGTCCGGTAAAAAATCTCAATGACATTCTTCAAAGAAGTAGAATAAATATTGGTGAAATTCATATGGAACCATGAAAGAACTCAAATAGCCAAAGCTTTCCTGACAAAAATGTAAGAGAATGGAAGAATCACATGGCCAATCTTCAGATTATACTACAAAGCCATAATAATTAAAGTAGTATGGTACTGGAACAAAAATAGACACACATACCAATGGAATCAAATAAAAAACCCCAAAAGAAAGCCACACACATATGGACAACTAACTTTGACAAAGGAGCAAAGAATATGCACTGGAATAAGCATAGTCTCTTTAATAAATGGTGCTCGGAAAACTGTACCATCACATGCAAAATAAATGAAACTGAATTACTACCTCACCCCTACGTGTATTGCAGCACTACTTACAATATGTAAGACATAGAAACAACCCAAATGCCCAAATATAGATGAGGTGGATCAAGAAGGTGTGATATATTTACACAATGGAATACTATTCAGCAATTTAAAAAGACAAACTAATGCTATTCACAGCAACATGGATAGGACTAGAAGGGATTATGCTCAGTGAGATATGCCAGAAAGAAAAAAAATCAGATGGTTTCATTTATTAGACTATAATGGAACCAAATAAAGGAGCAGGAAAAAAATAATAAAATAAATAAATAGAATTAGCAAGCAACTATAAATCAGAGACATTCTTCAAGAAAGGGGAAGGGAGAAGTATCTAAACAGGGAATGGAAGATAGTTCATAGGTGAATTGGTGGTGGGAATTTTATGGGGACACATCTGAAATGAGAAAACAAGAATTGTACATAAATGAGCAAGTATATATGTGCGTATATATATATATTAAAAAAGGACAGAAAAATTAACAAGAGGTCCCTACTTGAGTCAAAGGAAAAAGCACAAAAAATTGAACCAGGAAATAGGTAAAGCCATAAGACTTAAAAAATGGCAATAGTAAAGTTCCATATATCAATAATCATCCTTAAAGTGTATGGACTTAATTCACAAATCAAAAGACACAGAGTGGTAAGTTGGAAAATAAAGCAAATTAGACTTATGCTGAATCTAGAACAACTTGAGCTCCAAAGAGAAACAAAGGCTCAAAGCTTTAGTGTGGAAAACAATCCTACAAGCAAATGGTACCATAAAAAAAGCATGAACATCCATACTTGTATAAGGTGAATCAGATTTTTCAACTTAAAAAAAGGCAGTAAGAGATGGAGCTAGACATTAGATAGTGATAAAATTATCAACCCATCAGAAAGAAAAAACATATTAGTATATATGTGCCAGATGTTGCAGCATCAACATATATAAAACAATGATCAACAAGCCTAAAAACAGATATTGAAAGAAAACAATAGTGTTAGCAGATTTCAAAACCTCACTTAAATCAATAGACAGATCAAATGGGAAAACATAACATGGAACCAATGATAAACAATTAAAATATATAGGTTTAATAGATATTTATAGAGCACAGTACCCCAATAAATCTGAACCTGCTTTTTTATCATGTGCACATAAGAGTATTACATATATATTACTAGCTGTATAATATATATGTATATATACACACATATTACTTTGAGGATCCTCTATATTGTTTTCCATAGGGGCTAATCCAGTCTAAAATTCTACCAGCAATGTATGAGGGTTCCTTTCTCTCAATACACTTGCCAACATTTATTGTTTTTGGGTTTTTGTTTGTTTGTTTTTTGATAGGGGCCATTCTCACAAGTGTGACATGGTATCTCATTATAGTTTTGATTTGTATAGCCCTGCTGAAAAGTGAAATTGAATATTTTCTCATGTGCCTATTGGCCTGTATGTCTCTTTAGAGAAATGTCTGTTTGATTCTTATACCAAGTATTTATTGGGCTATTTATTTTCTTATTGTTGATGTGTATGAATCAATTGGAATAAGCAAACATCCAAATCTGGCAGCAAAACTCAATCAATATCCTTTAGTCACCCTTCAGGAAACAACCCCAACTTGGGGATGACCCACTAGCACCTTAAGAACTAATGCAAACTTCAGTACAGGTCACCAAGGACTCTGCCTGACAGCAATGACCCCAGATTCCCACTGCTGAGGGTCCAGGCTCAGTGTAGAAAGGGTGGAGACACACCTATCAGAGGTAAAACTCACAACAGAAAACTCCTGAAAAAAATGGAAAGACAGAATACTGCAATGAATTCCAGCAGAAGACTAAACGGGAATATAACCCCACATATGCAGAATATATTTCTAAAACCCAACTACAAAGATATGAAAGATAATTTCTCCTATCAGATATATAATTCAAGCTTCATACAATAAAGAAATTTTTAAAATTTCCAAAGGAGTTTCAAAATGGATCGAGGATATACAAGAAAATCCAGAAAACAAAAGAATATCCTATAAAACAAAATCAGTGAAAAAATATAGAAAATAATGCTTTAACAATGGGAATTAAGGAATTACATGATGGAAAAAATATTGAATGAGATGAAAAATATTATAGAAAGCTATAGAAGTAGAATAAACACATGAAATAATAAATCAGTGAACTTGAAAATAAATAAAAACTTACAAAGAAGCAAGATGGAAAAAAAAGAGGAACAAAAAAAAATGAAGACACCTTTCATGAACTACCTAATAACATGAGGAAAGCCAATATAAGAATAACAGTTATTCTAGGTGGTGAAGAGAGACATAAAGGAACAGAGAACATATTTTAAAAAATAATAGATGCTTCCCAAACCTGGAAAAGGAAATTAAGATACAAATACAGGAAGCTGAAAAAACACTAGGATACCAAAATAAAAAAAGAACACCAAGGCATGTAGTGTTGAAACTCTCAAGAGTTCAAGATAAAGAAAGAATACTGAAGTTGGAGAAGAGGAATAAGCAAATAATCTACAAATGAGCACAAATTAGACTAATATCAGACTTCTTAGAAAAAACACTTGGGGGAGGGATTAGAGTAAAGGTATGCATCATCAAAATCCTTAAAGATAAAAACTGCCAACAAAGACCAATATACCCTGCAAGGCTGTCCTTCAGTTATGAGGAAGAAACAAAGTTCTTCTCAAAGAAAGACTGAAGGAGTTAGCAAAAATTGCATAACCCTTCCAAGAAATATTAAAAGGGACTCTAGTATGTAAACCAAATAGAGAAATACGCAGAAGGAACAGAATAAAGAGATATATGCAACTATAAAACTAAAGATAAAATATTAGGAACAGACTTTCATATATCAATAATCACTCTGAATGTTAATGGACTAAACTGGACAATTAAAAGACACAGAACATCTGGTTGGTTTAGGAAACCAACAAGTTATGAAGACAAGTTATTTATCTTGTTATTAAAACAAGTTATTTAATTTCAAAGAGGATTGAATGAGGCCAACAGAAAGACTTAGATTTTCTTCTCCTCAATCTTCTCCCTTATTCCTGCAAATTTCTTTCCTTCTAGAAATTTCCACCCCACTTAAGTGCTGCCGACTTATGAGCACAATGATTATAAACACTTCTAAACACAGTTGATTAACCTAATGTATATACCAAAGCCAAGCAAGGCCCCAGACAGTGTTGGGAATTCAGTAGTAATACAGTTGGGTTCAGGAGATAATGTAAATAAAGTTTGACACTAAATCAGGACACCCCTCTAATCTCTGATTCTTTCTGCACACATTTCACTTTTCTTTCTTAAATTTCTGCCCTTGGTTTCCATGAGGTATCCCAGGATCCTTAATATAAACTGTTCTTTTACCTTAAATTAGTTTGATTTGGCCTTTTGACTCTTGTAATAAAAAAATTTCTATCTATACATTATCCCATTATAGAACTTGATCCCAAAAATGCAAGTTGCATTCTTTAGCATCCTTACCTAGATATTTATTATATTACTAATGAAATAACTAATATATATGTATATACTTACTATCCATATGAATAAAATTCAGATTGATGACCACCAATTACACAAATAATTCCCAATCACCCAGTCAAAAACAGCATCTATCTCCCCTGAATTCTCATAAAACTCTGTTTTGTTCTATAATTCATGGTACTTTCTCTACAGTTTATTTGTAGCTATCACATTAATCAATATATATTTGAATATTCTATTATTTGAAATTTAGTTATGGTTCTTAGATACAGGAGAATCTTGGATTCTGTTTCCTAATCCAACTAGTTATTCTGTCTTAATTGAGTCTGCTACTGCCATTTTGTCTATAATTTTGTGGTTCTATTTATTTTCTTGGTCATTTCTCTTTGTTTGTTCTTCCCTTTGGTTTAGCTACTAGAGCTCCTTTTAGTATTTTCTGGAAAGGGGTCTAGTAGCTGCAAAATCCTTAAGAATCTGTTTATCTGAAAAGCCTCATATCTGAAGGAGAGCTTTGCAGGTTAGAGTATTCTTGATTGGCAGGTTTTTTTTTTTTTCTGAGTATTCGAATATGCCATTCCATTCTTTGCTTGCATGCTGTATTCTCTGGAAGCACAGCAAATGGTAGATTTTTAATATTTATTAATAAATGAATGCATTAATCAGTTAATGAATATATAAGTCTTAGAGTTAGTAGCATTCTAAGTTGTAATTTTTCATGTTATTAGTGACAATACTTTCCAGTTTCTATAGCACGTTCCCTGCTATTTCCTGTGTAAAAATATGGTGGTGGCAAAGAAATAATCACCTTTAACATTCCAACAACACAATAAAGTTCACCAATGGAAAATATGTTTATTTGCTCAAGAAAACAGTTCTAACTTTTTATGTTTCTGCATACATTATGCATGAGAGACTTTTATAACTACACATAATCATTTGTTCCCTATTTTAGCAAACAAAAGATTACATGAGGTAAATATTTCTTTTTCTAGGAACCAAAATTGAATGGCAACTTTAGTTTCATAATTTTTTCTTTGAGTAATATATTCATTAAATATATAATATAATATTTATATAACTATACATATACAAAAAATGTATTGTTTCTCCTATATAATCTGGAAGGTTATTCACTACCTCATCAAGAAGAGATTATTGGTGTATTGGTGGATTTTATCTTCTTCTTGCTGATCCCATTTTCTATTATTTCTGCTGATATTTATTAATTTAGTGTTTTCTTATAAGCAAACAAACTGAGTTTAGTCTTACAGCCTTGTGGAGGGGACTGCTTCAACAAGAAAGATTCATTTTGTGCAAATTCCAATTAATGACCAAATGACAAGCACTATTTGCTCCTGTGTGGTCTCCTTGGAGATGTGTGTCACAGTAAAATCTCTTTTTGTTCCCCCAAAGAAATCACAGGAAGCTCAATGTATACACTGGAAACAGCTCCTGCTCAGAAATTGGAGAGGTCTGGGACTATGTAGTCTTAGATAAACCCTCAACCTCCAGTTCTGTTTCTGTAAAATAGTACTGCAATACTTGCCTACAGTATGACTGGGAGAATATACTGTCATCTATTTTTTTAGCAGTGTCTGGCCCAGATTAAGCACCCAAAATTGTGTTAGAAATTCTTAAATAAAAAATTTAAACAAATAATAATCATGGAACAACCCTGATGCAAAGGGTCAGAGCTTCCAAATTCCTTGCAATCATCTTCAATCACCTCCAGAAAAATCTGACCTCCAAAGAACAGGGTCTGGAACTTCAGGGAGGTGGAAAAACTGCACTGGGAATAGGAGGTCACCCGCCCAGGCTAGGTGGATGTAGATGTCCCAAAGTGAATAAACACTATGAACACTAGAACTTATTCGTATATTGGGGATAGTAGATGGCTAAAATATTTCCATAGAGGCTAAATGAGCTGCTCCAATTTCTGCATTCTTTTCTCTATTATTTACATTTGTACCCAAACCTACACAAGTGATTCTGTCTCTTGCTTTTTTTTAAATGAAATACCATTATTGCACATTCATATTAACATTTTTGGCAGTTAATTTCTCCCCTTTGGTGTGATTACCATAGTGCTCGCACCACCAAAGCACCCGTAGTCCTCCACCATAATCCACTGTGCTCCCCCTGACCTTGTTTCCACCCCTCTTGCTCCTCTACCCTTCCTGGAGGCCTCAGTTATGAAGTCAATTTTCAAGTTTGTTTTAAGGTTTGACTTTGCATTACCCTTAGCTTGTATTCTACATATACCATGCATAAGTGAATTAATCTGGTATTTAACCTTCTCATTTTGACTTTGTTTAACATAATTCATTTCCGCTCCATCCACATTTCTACACATGGCTTGAGTTTATCTTTTTTGATCACTGAGTAGTATTCCATTGTATATACTATACCTTCTTGATCAACTTATGTTTGGGGACATTAAGATTGTTTCCATGTCTTGGCAATTGTAAATAAATATAAGAGGGTTGCAATAGGTAGTGCAATAGGTTGCAATAGGAATGCAATTTTCCTTTTGAATTAGTGCTTTTGTGTTACTTTCGGTTGCTAGCTAGGAGAATAATTATTCGGTCATATATCAGAACAAGTTTTAGTCTTTTGAGGAAGCTTCACACTGTTTTCATATGGACTTGACTATTCTCTATTCTCAGAAACAGTGTAAAAGGGTCTCCTTCTCTCTACACACTTGCTAAAATTTATGTTTTGTTTTGTTTTTAATATGGATCATTCTCACAAGTGTGAGGTAGTATCTCACTGTGGTTTTGGTTTGCATTTCCCTGATGATAAGTGATGATGAACATCTTTCATATGCCTATTGGTCATCTACATGTCTTCTTTAGAGAAATGTCTATTTAGCTCTCCTGACTATTTTTTAGTTATATAGATGCCTAGTATTAGAATTACTGAGTTAAATGACATATCCATGTTTAATGTTTAGAGACATCTTCAAACTGCTTTCCCTTAAGGTTGCATTTCCATGTTGAAATTCCTCAATGATGGAGATAATTATGGGAAAATTATAAGACAAGGGCCTGCCCTGCTACTTGGTGCTCTACCCATCAGCTTCTGGTTTCTTCTTCCTCCAATTACTGGATCAATATGCAGTACCCATCTGGAGGGAGTGGATAAATTGAGTAAGACAACTATCGTTCCCACAACTCTTACCCACAGGGGATGTAGATTTTCTTTTTTTTTTTTAAAGATTTATTTATTTATGCATACAAGCACTGGGGTACAGGCCAGAGTCCAGGGTGGTGAGAGGATTCACCAGAGACTGTGGAGCTGAACAGGCAGACTGACTGAAACACTGCTGAGGGGAACAGCAGGCGAGGCAGGAGAGGTCCGCTTCGCCATGTGGGTCCCCTCCCTGGCCGGCGGCAGGGATCAAACTCGTGCTGCCGTAGCTGCGGTTTTTGCTTCATAGTGTGTTGCCCAACCCACTGCGCCACCAGGGTGGGCCACAGGAGATGTAGATTTTCAAAAGTGACTTAACATTAGAACTTATTCCTACATGCATATAGTAAATGTCTAAAATTGTTCATTATAACCAAGTCCATGACACTGATAGTCTGGGAAAAGAATCATCACTACCCCAATCCAAGATTCATAGGGACCTCAGCTCTTCCCACAGACATCTTATTGTCTTTTTTTTATTAAAATATTTTAAAATTTACGTATACTTGCCATCAATTGTAATCCCCATGTATTCCCCATCACCATCTCACCAGTGCACCATCACCTCAGTCCCTCTTATTGTCTTTTTGAAACTTATGTACAAAACATAATTTAAAGATAAAATTACTATAAAGTTTAAGGCAGTAACGTCATAGCATTAAACAATGAACACTGGACTCTCTTCTGACTGTGATGTCCTGTACTATTATAGCAGTACCACTCAAAGGATGCTTGCTTTGCCCCCCAGAATCAAAATGAAAGATATCAATACACAGTTTCTAAAGTTACAATTTTAAAAAGAAAACTTATTAAAGAAAATTGTCACTCTCTGATCATGATCCATTCTTTTAATGTGGGTCTTTTAATGCATTGGGAAAATTTGAAAAGCTATTTTACTATGTCATTAATGATTTTACTTGCAATATTTCTAATTCTGAGAAAATATGCCAAATACTACTATAAATCACATACCATGCCAGATATCTCCATTGCATCCAGTGTAAAATAAATATGTTATGTAAGTCTCATGAATTTATAATAAGAAAAATATTTTAAACTAATGGATCTCATGTTGAGAGCAGAGGGCAGAAAACTGAAGCTATATTTTTGTCCTTTCTAATATGACACTTAGGTTCTCCACTTCAGCTTTCCCTAGAGAAGATACAAACAATAACAAGAAGTTTGAAATATGTGATCATTTATTCAACTATGTGTTTAAGGAACATTATGACTCATTTGAATGTAACCTAAGGGTGTCCCATCAATGTTTAGTCTACATTCAAATAATCCCAAGTTGGTTAAGACTATACTTATAGATAGGGCTGTAAACTTGGATCAGAAAAGTCTACCAATATGATGATAGCTCATCAAAATTTTATTGATATAATATTTCAGCATTTTAAACTCAAGAAGACAGAAGTAGTATGATGATACCTTTTGATGGCAAGAGTAAGCAATCTACCAATGTAGTCTTCTGATTGCAAGTGAAACCTAGATCAGCTATTAAGACTATTTGATTCTTTAAGTGCTATATAAACAGTTGATAGTGTTTATAGGAGAGTGGCTTAGTGTAGAAACTTGGACTCCAAATAATTGACATTGAAAATCAATTCGAAGATGGCGGCAGAGTGAAGACGCTAGACTCATAGTGTCCAGATACACATAACAGGGAAAGCCAAAAAAGCAAAGAGAAAAGCCAGAAAACGGACTA
>JAGFMF010011469.1:7914-28365 GCA_019455555.1 Galemys pyrenaicus
CCCCCCTGGCCGGCAGCAGGGATCGAACTCGTGCTGCAGTGGTTGTGGTCTGCTTCATAGTGCGTTGCTTAACCCACTGCGCCACCAGGGAGGCCCTTCTTGGTAATGTTTTTAAGACCAGCTTGCTAAATTTGCATTTAAGGGTATCCTTGTGTGACCAAATTATTTTTAAAATTATGCAATTTGGAAATTTTAGAAATTTGGAATGTTTTCTAGAAAATAAGAAAAAGCATCGTATTAGCCACCTGAAGTCAAAGATGGTACAGTAAGACCACATATTTTGTGCCAAATCTGACTGAACTTATATTCTATAGCACTTCTGTCCAACAGAACTGTAATACAATGTACCTCTGGTGTCTAATTCTTCATACTCCATTTTCAAATAAAGCATATAGCCAATAGATCCCACTTCACATGTGTTATTCTTAGTACCATCTCTTTTTCTTCTCCCAGCAAAATGATGGCTCTGTGAGAGCAGACCTTGCATCTACTTTGTTCCCTCCCACTTACACATCGTCTGCCTTCACAACCCCTGGTGAGTGAATGTACTCACGAAAGATGGATGAATGAACAAAAGGTCATCAGTGTTCATTTTAGATATTACTCATCTCATAACCAGGAAGAAATTCTCACATAGGACATGTTTTTAGGCCATGGTGATAACCTACCCCTGACAAAACAGAGTAACTATCAGGAAATTTTACATCTAATTTTTAATCTGAAACAAATCAATAAATAAAAAAAGACCTCAAAGACTTAAGAAGCTTAAAGGAGTGATTGTAATGTGAACATCTTTCCAGGAATATTTAGCCAATATTAGAACTCAGAAAAATTCATCAGTGTAAAAAACCAGGAGTGAAGCAAATGTTTTCCTTTCCTCACTTTCCTTGAAATGAGCTCTGAAGGAATCTGGTATATTTTAGGGAGACAGATGTGCTTGCTGTATCCGACACGCTGCCTGACTATCGATGAGTCATGTTGGTGTTGAAAATGTCACAAGTTTATTCCCTCCAGTATCCAGGCAACATTTTCTATCCTTTTTTTTTTTTTTTCACTCAGAGACTCAGGGACAAAAAATTACTTACAAACCATTGAAGGGGGTCTCCCGGGCTGCACAAAGGATTAAGCACTGCACTATGCAGCATCCGCAGCCACTGCAGCACGAGTTCGATCCCTGTCCAGGGAGGTGACCCACATGGCGCAGCAGACCTCTCCTGTCTTCCCGCTGCTCCCCTCAGCACTGTATTTCAGTCACTCTGACTGGTGAATCCTCTCACCCCCTGCACCTCTGGCCTGTACCCCAGTTCTTGTATGCATAAATGAATAAATCTTTAAAAAAAAAAGTCAGCATATTAAACACTTGGATAACACTCCATAACAGTAAAAACGGGAGCCAAAATTAAAATCTATAGTGCTGCCCAGTAGAATTTTCTAAATGATGAGAATGTTCTGTGTCTGTAATGTCCAATGTGAAAGACATTAGCCATCAATGGCTACCGAACACTTGAAATGTGGCTTGAGTTTCCATTTATTTAACCATGTTTCTTTTCACTTTAATTACATTTAAATAGCCATGTGCAGCTAGTTGATACTCTATCAAACAGCTCAGGTCTCATTTTTCAGATCTCATTTTCCAAAGCCAAAGGTGTTTCCAATGATCTCATACACTGCTGAGGTGTTCTATATGCTGTGCACTAAAATTATTTGAGGTGACAACTTTCAACACATCATGATAGAAAAAAGTGTTAAGCTTGTTTGGGAATTCTTATTGGAAAGAAAAGTTTTTAATCTGTGAATAATTAACCCGCTGATCACCAGGTCTAGAGGATGTCTTCAAGCCAACAGGTATTTGATTTCTAGGGCTGAATTGGAGTGGACAGAGGACAACAGAAACCTAGCAATAAACAAACCATCCTCTGACCATTGATATGCAAGTGACTGACTTCTAAAACTCTCTAACCCAAAGCCTCTTCAGAAAAGAATGTTCTAGCAATCTGCCTTCCTCTAGAGTTTGTGTGGAAAGAATTACTCAAGCGCATTCCTTACACCTTCCTCTTGCCCTGTGGCGGCCCTCCCTGTTCTCACGTCTCTTTCGGTGGTTTCCCTGTGTGGAGTCAGCTGAGCACTTTCTGTACTCAGAAGATGCGTGTCTAGATGGTGCGCTCAACACCTCCTCAGATCCCGCCACACGGAGAAAGGTGCCTTTGCTTTTCTAACTGTTCCCGCCTCTCTCCTCCTCCCTATGAAACTTTCATCCAGAAGTGTTCCTGAAACACTTATTGATTTTAGGTTTCTCTGCCTCTGTATAAATTTTAAGTAAAGGTATTTAATATAGATGTCTTTGTGAGATGATTGCCTTGTAATGTACAAAGCCCGTGAGGTGAAGCACCATCAAGTAGAACCTAATTAGCCACCTGGAGATCAGAAGTCATGACATTGCACCTGAAGGTTCTGGAAGGCTTCAACCACAGTCTTTACAGTTTCACTGGGGCCCTGTAAGATCTGACTTATCCATGTGGGGGGCATGGCATCAAAAAGAGCATATCCTGATTTCTTTGCCTCTCTCCGGCTACTGCTTCCAGTACTTTTTTAGATCAGGATTTCACATGGGCACCAAGCAAGCTGACTTTCTGTTCTTTTTCTTGTTAAAGATTTGAAATTATTGAGTGGTTAGCTTTGCTTGTTGGACACCAAGACATTTTGCTATTAAAAATTTCAGGCAACTTCAATTTTTAAAAGGTTTTGCATCTTTTTGGAAATTTAAGGCAGTTATGTTTCAGTTCGTGGGGGTTTCTTGTGGGAACACCAGAGAGGGGAGGGTCAGGAGGAACCATGGCTGGGGATAAGATACTGGAGGAGAGGGGGCCCCAGGACTGACTGTGTGCTTCCCCCCAATTCCACATTAAATTCACATCAGCTGCTGTAACCATCACAGAAATGCACAAATGCTATGATACAGGATTTCTTTTTGTTTTGCCTGAAAAGTCAGTTGTTGAAGATTTACTAGCAAATCACTGGGTAGGCCTCACCAGATTCTGGGGTCAGATGAGTGGAAAGGAACACTTGGTTATCTGGACAGGTGAAAAAACACTATGTTCATTTTCACTGTTGTCATCCTCCTAGTCAAGATATTACATCCTCACGATGTGCTGAGTCCTGTCTTAAGGCTTCACTCTCACCCACTCATCTTCCTTACGTCAAACAAACCACAACAGCTCTTTGAAGTTTGTACCGTATCAACCCCATTTAAGGGGAATGAAGTCCAGAGCATGGAGGAGGAAGGGAAATGCTGGGTTACCTAGCTGAATGTGGTTGGATTCAAGCATCAGGCGGCAGCACTCAGTGACAGGAAAGGTGTTCAAATCCCTCTCCCTCCCAGGCCGCTCCCAATGCAGCAAAGGGGCAGGATGTGCTTCATGTCTGTGAGCCAGTGGCAGGCAGCAGGGCCAGCCACAAATACTCCTTCCCGCCTTCCTCACAGACACATGGAAAGCTTGCCCTCCCCTTGCCCCTCTGAAGTCAGGCGTGGTCACATGACCTGCCCTGCCAATCAGGGAGAGGAGTCACAGGCACAGTATGCAGGTTGAGGCTTTAAGCAGCACCCTGGCATCGCCATTTCCTCTCTTCCCGGTGCCAAAGAGATGGGCAGCACTCCATTTACACGGCGCGCAACTTGACAAAGCAGATATAAAAACTAGCAGATGTTAATAAACAATGTCGGGGTTCTGGGGTTAAGGGGAGGGTGGGAGAAAAGAACAAGGAGACATAGGGATGGTGGGAGTGAGGAAATAAAAAAGCCCCAGAGCTGGGCTGTCAGGGACTAGTGGCAAGCAGAGTCTTTAAGTGACCCTCAAGAAGCCAGCAAGTGGCGAGTAATTCACCTGAGTGGAGTTAGGCCTCTGAGACTCTGGGGCATTTGTCCTGCAACACAGCGCAGTCTATCCCGGCCGGGACACGGCTATGGGAAGAGCCTGAAGCGTACAGGTCTCAAAGGCACAAGAGACTGAATGGGAGGGAGGGAACAGGGTCATCCCCTTTCCCAAGGCCGGAGGTAGAGGAAGCAGCCACATCTAGAGCTTGCTCTCAAGTATGCTGATCGCTAGGTGGGGGCCAAAGCCAGGTTCTGACTTTTGTTTCCTTGGGTCACACTCGGGCTGACCCTGGTCAGCAGTGGGGGCTCTGAGGGACCACAAGGAGTGAGGAGCTGCAGGGACAGGGACAGGAGATGCAGGAAGAGCCTGGGAGGTGGAGCTGAGGAGAGGCGTCAGAAGAAGGGAAGCAAGAGGTGAGGGGTAGCTAGAGAGGGGAGAGAGACTGGGAGTGAGGCTGTGTCCAGCCCACTGGACGGGAACCCGAGAGAGCAGGAGACAGGGAGACAGACACGAGAGGTGCAGACAGAGCCCCGGGACACCAGGAGGGGTGCAGAGGCATGTGCAGGGGCCCCAAGGGGCCGGAGCTGGCAGAGGACAGAAGCACGGGCGACAGGGACACCAGGCACAGGGGAGCTGTGCCGAGGCGGCGGGCCGGCTGCTAGTTGTTGCTCTGGGAGTCCTTGCTGGTGGCGGAGCCGGGGACGGGGCTGGACTCCGGGCCGCCGCTTGATTCTGACCTGCCGCCTCTACTTTCCTGGCCTCTGCTGGACTCCAAGTACCCAGTGGACCCCAGGTTGCTCCCAGAGGTGGGGGTGCTGAAGGCCATGTGGCCCCCCACGGAGCCATGGCTGGACATCGGTCTGTCGTTTTGGTCGCCAAAGGTGACGTGGCCAACGTTGGAGCTGTTGGCACGGCCCCTGCTGGACACCGGCAAGGTGCTGGTCCTGCGGCTCAGGATGGAGCCAGGCACAGTGCTGGGGCTCCGGGTGCCCAGCACGGGCGGGCCTGAGCCCAGGCGGCTGCCGGCGAGGCTGGGGATGCTGTCCGCCAGCTTCAAGCTCTCGGCCGTCTCCTTCTGCTGCTCCCGGGCCTCCAGCTGGGGGGCGGGGGGGGACGACAGGTGAGTCAGGGCTCCCCAGGCGTGCGGAGGGCCCTTCCTGAGCCCCAGGCCCTCATGCTCACCGCCTTCTCCACGTGCCCCAGCAGCTCGTCCTTGCTCAAGGGGTAGTCGTCCTTGACTTCAAACCCGGGGTGCTCCTCCCTGATGTGGGGACAGGCAGGGACTACTGCACTCTCCACCCACAGAGACACCCAAGGGTGACAGCTCCTCTCAGAAGCACAGCACCATCAGAGAGCTTCCCACACCGCCCACCCCTGCAAAGCACCCACTGCACGAGCCGCTTCCCCCAGAGCCACACTTACCCTCTGGCTCCCAAGCCCCGCACCCCATTTGTCCTCTCTACCCGTAGGTCCCCTCCCTCTCCTTCCTTCTACACTAGGCCTCACAGATAGCTTGGGGGCCGCGGATGGGCCATCTTCTTGGGCAGCTCCTCGGCGCCCTGGCCCAGCACCCGGAGGGCCGCCCGGTCCAGGGTGAGATCGGTGCCGAAGCTCTGCATGGGGGGGAGTCAGCCGTCAGCTCTGACCCGTCCCTCAGGCCCTACCCGAAGCAGGCCCAACTCCCTGGCCCTGAGGCCCTCTGACTGCAGACCTGGGTGTCGAGGAACGCCTGCACTGTGAGCAGATCCACCAGCCGCTTCTCAATGAGGCCCAAGAAGAGGGTTATGTCTCGGTCCCGCATGAAGTTCTTGATCCCTAGCAGATCCTTGATGCTGCTGCTGTCGCACTGGGCCGTGATGAAGAGCTTTTGGATGTCTGGAGTTGGGGGTGGGCTGTCAGGGACAGGTGCCCACCCTCCAGCCATCTAGTGGCTCTGGCCCTGTTTGTTGCAGGAAACAGGCAGCCGGCCGAAGACAGCGAGTAGCAGACCCGCCCGACACAGCTGGGACAGCAGGAGTCGGGAGACTGCTATGTGTCCGTTGGGAACATGGACCACAGCAGGTGCAAAGTGGGCCAAGTTGGAGGAAAATCTGAAAAATGCGCCTCCGACTGGACTTCCTCACCCAGCTCGGAGAAGCCCCACTGCCATCCCGCCCAGCAGCCACAGCGCAAGGACGCGGAGCTGCTGTGAGGCCGCCCTCTTAGTCTTATTAACATCAGGGCCCTGCACACAACAGTCACCGCTGTCCTTGGTGGACCCAGCAGTCGCCGTCACCGATCACTCTCATTGCCAGTCTGTGTGCACTTAGTTAGGACACAGCCCTCATGAAATCACAGGGCACCAGGACCTTAACCCAACTCAGCACCTGCCACACGGCAGCCCTGGCACCTGACCCCGCCCCTCTTCCACCTGAGCCACACATGCACTTTCCTGCCGGAATTCCTCCCTGAACACACCTGCAGACCCCTCACACCACGAGCTGGGGCATCCCCCAAACCCACTCTGTCTGAAAGGTTCCCCCTTTCAGGGTGGGGCCTTGCCCTCAACAAGCTAGACTGGTGCACCTCATCCCATGCCCCACAGGCCATCAGCCCAAGGCCTCTGCTCCATCCCCTCCTCACCCTGCCCCTCATTTCCCTGGCTACCAGCCCTCCCTCACACCCCTCTCACAGCTCCCTTGCACCTCCAGGAAACTATCCAGGCACTTCTGCCTTTCTTGCCTGCAGGCTCTGCCCTCTCCGGTCCCCTCACACCCTGGCTTTGCCCTCACTGCACAAAGAACCTGGGCTCCCTAAGTGTACCTCCAAGCCTCAGTCCCACCGTTGGGGAGCAGCCCCCTCACCCCAGCGTCTCAGTTAAACGTAACCTTCACAATCAGCCTCAAGGGAAACCATCCAGGAAACCTTCCCTAAGACCCCAGCAGAGCAGGCCTCACGAGTGGTACAGCCCAGGTGCTCTGAGGCTCTGCTGTTGCCTCCTCTAGATTCTTGGCAACGCTTTGGAAGGCTCACATCTCCCTTCTGCACGGAGCTCCACAAATGATGGCTGCACGCTCCATGCTGAGTCAGGGCCCCTCAGGGCCAGGAGTCCTCCAGACCCTGGGTGCCTGTGTCAGTCTCTCCCTCGTTCCCCTACCCACCAATACCAGCACCATGGTCACAAGAACAGAGGGAGGAGGATTTGCCAAGAACTGAGCTCCCACCATGCACCACCCATTGGCCCTCAGGACCACCTGGGCCTCACTCTCTCTCTAGAAACTACGAGGCTTCTACCCATCATCCCATGCAATTCTCAGGATAACCCTGCCAAGTAAGTATCACCACCCCATTTCCAGAGGGACTCAGAGAGACCACACACCAATGTTCACACGTGGCGGAGCTGAGATTCCAAGCAAGGCAGCCTTGCTCTTGAGCACTGCACAGGAAGGATGGATGGTGGTGGGTTCGGTGGGGAGATGGCTAGGTGGGTGGAGGACAGATGCATAGGTGGATATGTGGATGAGAATGGTGGGTGGATACACAGACTGATAGAGGGATTAAACTGGTGGAAGCAGAATAGGAGCTACGGGATGGCTGGATGGATAGAGCTGGTTGGCTATGGATGGGCCGATGGGCAACTGCACAAAGTCATCAATGAAAAGCCTCCAAGTGGCCCTCCAGGGATACGCGCGCACCGCATCCTCCCAGATAAAGAAATCGGGGCATTTACCGGCCTTGAGCTTCTCCAGTTTCCCCCGAAAGTTCTGAAAGCGAGTCTCGATGTTCTCGGCCTCCTCACGCACCTTGTCTACCTGCTGCTGCATTTCTAACTCGTGCTTCTCTTGCAATAAGTGCCTCTTATCCTCGTCCTCACGCCCTCTCGCCAGGGCCTCCTGGATCTGTCAAGCAGGGCCAGGGGCGGAACATGCTACGGCACAGCTCCAGGGGAGAGGGGAGACCTGATGTGGGTGGAGAAGATAGGTGAGGGGGAGGAGCGTGGAGGCAGGACTGGGGTCTCACCTCTTTGATCTCCTCGCGCAGATACTCCATGTTGGAGTTCTGCTCATTGATGAAGTTGAATTCTGTGAAGTTGCGCTCCTCTCCTGCAGGAACCAGAAGAGCCCCAGTCCAGAAAGCCCAAGACCAAGGGAAAAACAGCCAGGGAGAGGACAGAGCCATACAGGGGCACAGAGATGATGTTGTGAGAGACAGCACCGACACAGAGAGAGATCAGGTTGGAGAGCTGTAGGTGGAGAAAGAAGGCACAGAAAGAGCCAAGTCAGAGTGTGGGTGAAAGGGACAAAGAGGAAGTCACAGAAATCCTGAGACCCCAAGATGCAGAAAGAACCAAGTGAGGTAGACGAAGTGGGAGAAGTGAGGAAAGAGAAATCTGAAGACCTAGCGAACGGAGAGAGAGCACCAGGGAGAAACACAAGGAGGAGGGAGATCTGGAGCATGACCAAGGGCCCGGGAATGAGGGAAAGGAGGACGAAATGGGGAGATGGGTTTGTTGGGGGACACCACAGACACAAGGAGGGGACAGAGAGATGCCGAGGGTGAGAAACACAGAAGGCCTGAGACAGAGGTGGAGAGAGATGGGGGGTGGGGGGGTGCCAAGCGCGCAGGGATGGGGAGAGAGGGGTAGAGACAGGGCCGACAGAGGCAAGCTGGGAGAACCCTTCGCAGGCCTAGGAAGGCAGAAGAAAGCCCAGGTAAAGAGAGCCCTCGACGACCATGACCGAGCCCCTCTGCACTGGATCGGGGAAGCTCGGGGCTCAGGCCTGGCCTCTCTCCACCCTGCACTGCGGCCCAGGTCCTCACTCTCCAAGTACTTGTCCACCAGCAGGTCCAGGTCACTCTCCCCTGTCAGCTGGGCCAGTTTATTCAGGGTGTCCTCGTAGCGCAGCACCAGCCTTTCCTGGGAGGTCTTTCGGAGACCCAGGGCCACCTCTTGGGCTGGGGAGGAGGGGAACAACGAGGTGGGTGTCCAGGGCAGCCAGCAGTCAGAAGGCCCAGAGGGGAGAAGCAAAGGCCTCTCCGCTCCCCAGGCCTGGATGGCCCTTCAACTCAGGCTGGGAGCCAGGCTGGGAGGCCGGCGGGCTGCTGGCGGGCTGCTCACCTTGCTTCTGGCGCTTCTCCAAGATGTCAGGATTAGGCTGCCGGTCGTTGTTCTTGAGTTTGAGAAAGTAGTGCAGCTGCTCCAGGTGCGCTATGCGGCGCTGCAGGGTCTGCCCCTCCATCTCGCTCTGGGTCACCTCCTTGTCCGCCCTCTCCCGCAGCATCCCCATCTTGGTCTTTGCCTCCTCCCTGAGGGTGTAGAGGAGGGGTGTCACCCAGGGTCAGGGACACTGGAGGTTGGACCAGGGTCGACCTTTGACCCCAGGGATAGGTGGGGTTGACCTGGGTGGTGTGAGGAGGGTGGGACCAGCCTGGGGCCCCAGGGATGAGGCAGAATCAGATCACAGCTGCGCTGGGGTCACAAAAGGCAGAAGTGCGAGTAGGTGCCTAGAGATGGGTGAGTAAGGAGTTCTGGGGGAGTCAGGGCCCTGGGCTTGCTAGGCCACTCAGAGCTGGTGGTCTCCCCACAGGGTCACCGCCACGACGCAGGCAGCAGGCATCGAAGCCTACGCATTAGCGTGTGGCCCTGGGAACAGTGGGCAAGATGGCTGTGGGGGCACCTTAGAGATTATACTCCAAAACAGAAGTGTCGGGGATACCCCAGAAGCCTCACTCACTCAACTGCCCCTGGCCAACTTAGCTCAAGAGTCAGCTTGGAAGCCAGCGCAGTCCCCATAAATCCAGCGAGTCCTGAACCTAGCAACCCAGTCTCACTACAGTGTGACTGCTAAACATGAATTCCTTCTCATCTTTGGGGGTTTAGTGGTTTGGGGTTTTTTTGCTTGCTGCTGTGACCCACTCTACTCACACCACCGCGCCTCTGCCCACCTCGGTTGCCTCCACCCAGAGCACCAGCATCTTGCCCTATTCCAATCCCGCCAAAGTTTGCTAAAGTCAATCCTGGGTGGGAAGCTGATTTCCCAGCAGCCATCGGCCCCAACCCCAGCCCCCAGGGAATAGGCTCCCCCTCTGGGGCAGCCCCCAGGGAATAGGGCTCAACAGTTCTTTCTGTGCCGTGGGCTCCACACCAACCAAAGGGCAGGGAAGTGGGAACTCCACTACTTCCTGAGCACCAGGCCCTCAGGGGACACCCCACAACCAAGAGCCAGCAATCTGCACAGTGGCTGGTAAGGTAGACCCCAGGACAGTTGCTATGTCACAGCGGTGGAAAGGAAGACTCTCAGCAGGGAGGGGACTGCCCCGGTCACCCAGCAAGAAGTGCTGGAGACAGCAGCTGGTCTGACCTGAAGCACCACTCATGTGCCCCTGCTCACTGGCTGGGAACACCTGTCCTGTGGCCTAGGCTTTCCTGGCCGTCCACTGGAGGAGTGTGGCCAAGCGGATGCTGACCACTCAGGCAGGCTCAGGAGACATGTAAGGAAGCCCAAGTGGGCAGAAAGGCAAGGTCGTGCATGCAGCAGCCACTGAGCACAGTCCAAGCACTAAAGGGGTCTCAGTCCCCAAAGGGAAGAATTTATAGCATCTGCCACCAAAAGCATTCATGAAGGGCCTCCCTGGTGGCACAGGGGTTAAGTCTCAGCACTATCAAGCTATCGCCAGCCACTGTGGCCTGAGTTCAATCCCCAGCCAGGGAGCTGACCCACATGGCGCAGCAGACCTCTCCTGTCTCCCCGCTGCTCCCCTCAGCATTCATCTGTTCTGCTTCCCACTCTGTCTCTCACACCCCACACCTATGGCCTACACCCCAGTTCTTTCATACATAAATAAAAATTAATCGTTTTAAAAATAAAAACAGCAGCCCTGATGGAGGAGGCCATGAAGATGAAAAACAAAACAAAACACCAAATGAATGAAGCCAGACACAGTCACATTGTGTCTGATTCCATCATATGAAATGTCTGGAGCAGGTAAGCCTTGAGAGACAGGAAGGAGACTGGAGCTGTTACCAGGGAGTTGGGGGGAGGGAAGGAGTTCAGGTTTCCTTCTAAGGAGATGGAAGTAGTTTGGATGGAGGCAAAATGAGAGTGCACAACATTCTGGATGTACAAAATGCCACTGACTTGTACGCTTTCAAGTGCTGGATTTTGGTGTGTGTTTTAACTCACAGAGAAGTACCGAAAAGATTGAAGAGAGGGAGGGAGGAAGAGAGGGAGGGCTGGGCTGCAGCTGAGGTCTGGAGGACTCATGAACCTTGAGTAAACAGCAGTTATGTGATAGAAACAAGAAACTATAAGAAAAGAAGCCCTCTGGTGCAAGAGAATAGGGCTGAGGCTAAGAAAGCAGCAGCATGGAGTGAGACAGAGCAAGGGCATGGAGCCAAGAAGCCAAGACAGCTTCTCCATTCCAGAAAACAGGTTTCTTCATCTGAGGGTGGCCTGAGTCCATCCCTTTCAACTGGTACTGATAAGCACACATTACTCCCATTCGTGGGGTCCTAGGTTCCCGGCCTGTCTCACCTGTTCTCTGTACATCCCCAGGTGCCATTCACAGACCCAAGCAGACAGTCATACACCCAAAGAGCCGAGAGGTCAGTGGAGGCAGGAGAGTAAGGGCCACTTTACCCATAAAAATGTAGGGTATAAGGGCCAGTGTCTTGAATTCAGGACTTTCCTCCAATGCCTCAAGAAAAAGCCTGTACTAAGTGAATAATCCAAAGGCCACCCAGGAAATCTCTGCGGGACCTACCTGACGGCATAGGCTGCAGTGGAAGAGACCATGATCTTGCCAACCGTCTGGTGCAAGAGCTGGATCTTCTGCAGAGAAAACCAAACAGAAGACTCTCCTTACAACCTGGGCCCCACATTTCCCCTCTGGGAGACAGAACTCCTGGGTCCCAGAAATGCGACCCTCCCTGATTCTGGACAGCCGGTGGAGTCAAGATGAAAAAGGTGTGGCGTGAAAGTGGTCGGGGGAATGGTGGGGTAAGGGCTTATCCTCTCCACCTCAACCATACACCCAGAATTCTCCTAACCTAACCCACTTGAATTTCTGTTCCACATCAGAAATTTGTGTGGATTTTATCATTATGAATTTACTAATGTTTCCAGGGAAACATCTAATGTGATCCAGGGAAATGGCTTTGTGAGTGTTAGAGGCTAAAAATTTTCTTTCAGGAGAAAAAAGAAAAATACATATTTTAAATTTTATATATATATATATGTGTGCATCTATATATTCTGTATTTATACACATATGTATATATTAACTGTGTACCTATATACATGCAATATTAACATAATACATGCACACATGTGTATGTAAACATGCATGCATGAACACACATTTCCTTTGGCAAAGAGATAACCAGACACCACAGCAGGGACCTCTGAGAAATAAAATAGAAGAGACTGCTGAGGACATAATTTCTCTCTGGGGTGCCTTCTGGAGTTGTTTTTGTTTGGAGACCCTGCTAATGGTTTACATATTCCTAAAGAAAATTACAAGCAAGACGGAGGAAAGAACATAAACTAAATGCACACAAAAACAAAAACAAATGAACCCAACTATTTCAAAGAACTAAGCCACATGGAAAACCAAAAGAAAGTAGGAACAAATCCAAATGGCTTGTGGATATAATCATTTGAAGAGACGGGTCTAGACAGAAAGACAGACACCCATAGTCCCGGATGACAAAACAGACCACCAACAAATCTTAAACTCCATGTCTTGGGTTGGAGTGAAGGGGTACAGCTGTCCTAATTCTGATTCGTCTGTGTGTAGAGAAGGATTATGACAACATATACTGATGCTATTGGGAGCAAGGGAGATAGAAAGTTAGTTGCAGAGGGGGGCCTCTCTGGTGGCGCAGTGGGTTAAGCAATGCACTATGAAGCAAACCACAGCCGCTGCAGCACGAGTTCGATCCCTGCTGCCGGCCAGAGAGGGGACCCACATGGCGCAGCAGACCTCTTCAGCTGTGCCCGCTGCTCCCCTCAGCAGTGTACTTCTGTTGATCTGCCTGTTCTGCTCCCCGCTCTCTGTGGTGAATCCTCTCACCCCCCACACCTCTGGCCTGTACCCCAGTGCTTGTATGCATAAATAAATAAATCTTTAAAAAAAAAAAAAGAAAGTTGCAGAGGGGAATGTTCAGGAACAGTCCAGCAACCCTGAATTGTACTGGGAGGTGTCCCATGAACTCATGATTGTAAAACAGTTAAGCATTTCCTGGATCTCTGCAGAGAAAGGAGCCCAGAACTCCTGTGCCTCAACACCTCCTTCCCACTACAAAGAACCAGAATACCTTTGAGTCATAGCAAAGAGAGGATTGGGGCAGACCAAGCCCAAGAGCATCTGGACTCTTCCTGTGCCAGAAAGTCAGGAATAATTCACAAAAATAATGGGTCCTGTCAATAAGACCCAGAAGTCAGCTTGGCGGGGTGCCCACTAAAATCCTGGACAAGGGGAACTTCATGCTGGACAATAACCACTTTAGAGTACAACCCGTAAATCAGGTAAGACCACGAAAACCATATTGATAACCCAGGACTTCAGGGGGTAGAGTGAGAAGCTCTTTCTGAAGCGCTGCCTCTCCTAGCAGAAGCAGACATGACGGAGAGGGAAATGGCCAGATGGAGTGTTGGAAGACCTTGTGGAGAGAAGCCAAGTGGCTGAAAGGGGTCAAGAAGCAGGCTATTTCCAATGTCAAATCATCTCCCCACAAACCACTTTTTCATTACAAAGAAGAAAGCTCCACATGGGAGAAAGTTGGCAAACCAAGTGACCAAGGTCTACATCACTCATGATGGAACAAACGGGCCTCCTGACAGGACACAGATGAAGAACAGACTGTCTCCTCCACACACCTCCTGAACCAAATCATGAAGAGAGAGCAGTTATACACGTATTGGGAGCCCTCAAACGACATCCAAAATGCCACAGTCACAAGGACAAAAGAGGAGTGGGGGACTGACCCCAATGCACCATGAGCCATGTGGGATCCCAACAGAGTCTACAGCATGAGCATAGAATTAGCGGCTATGAAGATCGGCCCTTGGAATGGCAGGTGAACTCTGAAGACGGACCACTTGGAACTAGAACCATGTTCCTGATGTGACTGTGTAAGAAAGGGATCGCGTTCTCCAGAAACAGGTCCTGAAGTCCTTAGGAGCAAAATGTCTGCAATGACTTCTCCAAGGGAACAGGAGTTGGCAACGATCACCCATGGCTTGCAGTCGGAAGAGGAAGTCCAGAGACAGTAAATGTGGTTAAAAAAAAAATCAGTCTTGCAGAGGGATATAGACGAGGGCTTTGGGCTATGCCAGCACCTTTCTACAAGTTTGAAGTGATTAAAGAGGAAACATTAAAAAAAGACATGAGGATGGGGGGAGCAAGAAGGAAGAAGGAGAAGTGGGAAGAGATTGCTCACAGGACCTCAACACTCACTGAGAAGCCCTCAGAACGTGAACAGGCTCTCTGCTCATTGCTTTCCCTGCAGTGTTCGGAATGACAGTCCGTGTTTCTGCAAATACAGAGGAGCAGGCTGCTTCCTCATTCGGGGGCCTCTGGCACACTTTCCGGGCCTCATTCCCTCAGGGCTCAAGTAAGCCTGTAGCTGCAGTGAATTCCATCCTTGAGGCCCAAATGTTGGAGAAGTAGGGAGCATGGTTTGGGGACAGCCTAGGTGAGGCTGTCTCTGTCCTCCCCCCACCCCTGCTGTGGGTCCTTGCTCTCAGGGCCACTGACCTTCTGCAACTTGCCGTGCACATTCAGATAGCGGTTTCTCTCGATTCGCAGGAGGTCCAGCTCCTCCCGAAGGGCAGCATTCCGAACCAGCTGGATGTCAAAGCGACAGGTGACCTGGGAGGGTGGGAGGGGGGAGAGGATGAGTCCCTCTGAGGCCTGGCCTGGCTCCCTCCTCCATACTCAGCCAAGGATGGGCTGCTTGTCAGCTGGGGCCTATTACTCTCTTGGGGGACCCTGAGAGCTAATCCCTTCCCACCTCAAGAACCCAGGCATCAGCCCTCTTTCCTCAGGGAACCTCCATCCCTCCAGGATCTCGATGCCCTCAGGGAGCCCAGTGGTTCAGGCCTGCCCACATCCAGAAATCTGGTCCACTGTTTTCAGAACTTGACCCTATGCTCAGTTCGCCTTCGCCCGCTTGCTTCCTCCACCCCAGGGTTGGGACCTGAAGAGAGCCGAGAGG
Source organism: Galemys pyrenaicus (assembly GCA_019455555.1). Lineage (NCBI taxonomy): Eukaryota > Metazoa > Chordata > Mammalia > Eulipotyphla > Talpidae > Galemys > Galemys pyrenaicus. The sequence goes on from JAGFMF010011469.1 coordinate 22,987, forward strand.
TTGAGCCTTACTCTGTCCAACTGGTCTTCTAGAATCTTGATCCTTCTCTGGACCTTGACCTTCTGATCCAGGAATAATCCTGGGTTTCTGACATCCTTACCTTGAGTAAAGACCCGGCTCTCCATTTCCTGGATCTGGAGGAAAAGGATGGTGCCTGTTTGTTGGCTGAATGTGGAAGAAATTGAGGCCAGATGGCAATGAGTGGAAGGTTGAGTGTCAGTGTGGCTGTGATGATTTCAATTAGGTGCCCCCACAAAAAAAAAAATCATATATTGAAGTGCTAATACCCAGTAACCTTCTTTGGAGACAAAGTCTTCAAGGAGGTGATGAAGTAAAAGTGAGTTCCTAATTGTCCCCAACCATTAATACAGGTGTTTTTATAAAATGGGGCAGTTTGCACACACAGACACATGGATGGAGAGAACTCCAGGTGAAGATGAAGGCAGCAATCAGGGTAACGGTTCTATACGCTTTCTATACAAGGAAAGCTAAAGATGGCCAGCAAACCACCAGAAACAAGAGGCACACAACAGACTCTGACTCCCAAGCCTCAGAAAGGAACCAGCCCTGCTGATACCTTGATTCTGAACTTCTGGCCTCCAAAACTGAGAATCCATTTCTACTGCATAAGCCACCTCAGGTTGTTACAGAAATGCTAGGAGACTAACACATGTACCAAGCATCTCAGGGTGCTGCCACAAACTCAGGGGTTGGGGGGAAATATTTTAAATTTGGAGGAAGACACTTTGACATCCATCAGACATCACACCAACTTCAAGTTCAAGGTAGTTCACTGGGTCAACAGGAGATGGGGCCATAGTACTTTAGTTGATACTACATCTTTGTGAAACCGAGTTGTTAGTGGTCACTGCGATAAAAATAAAATACCCTAAAGTGTTCCCATTGGGAGATATTGGCAAAGTGCACAGGGATGTTTCTGCATGATTTCTTGTAAGGGCATGTGACTGAATAATTATCCCAGAAAGTTTTTTTCAATTAAAAAAAAAGTGTCCATAGGCACAAACATCCCATGGTAACTGTGCTTTTTCAGAATAAAATACAATTTGTTTTGCAATGTATATCTGTTCTTTTTCCAGTGGTTTCTAATTTGTTGGATGCAAACACTCAAGCGAACTATCTGATCAATAACACTGATGACAAAAGATCCCCCTTGAAACTTCTCAGAGCTGATGTCCATCTTCAGGAATGTGGCAACTTGAAATTGAGCTTTAGATTCATTGTCTGACGGACCTAATAAATGACCTCAAACTTAGTGGCTTAAAGCAACATGCATTTATTATCTAGACGGTTCCATGGGTCAGGCATCTGGACTGAATACGTTGTTCAGGGTCTCCCAAGGGCAGTCAAGGCTCCTACCAGGGCTGGAGTCTCCAGGACTCACCATGGGAGGGCAGTTTAGTTCCTCACAGCTGGGGGTCTGCCACCCTCAACTGCTTGGGGCCCAGAATGTGTGCTCCGCCACACGGTAGCTTGCTTCTCTGAGGCCAGAGAGCAAAGGCTCCACGGAATCAAAATAAGAAAGTCATCCTTCTTGGGCTTGCCCCTGGTGAGTTTTCATGAAAAACTAAGGAAAACCATTTGAAGCAGGGCCTGCCCTGGTGGTGCAGTGGGTTAAGCAATGCACTATGAGGCAAAACACCACCACTGCAGTGTAAGTTCGATCCCTGCATGGTGCGGCAGACCTACCTCGCCTGCTGCTCCCCTCTGCAGTGGGTTTTGGTCAAATCTGCCTGTTCTGTTCCCCACTCTGTCTCTGGTGGATCCTTTCACTCCCCGCACTTCTTGCCTGTACCCCAGTTCTTGTATGAATAAAAAAATAAATCTTAAAAAAAAACAAAAACAACCATTTGAAGCAGTCAGCACCCACCATGAAACAGCCAAAAGTTTGGCCTATGTGAATGAGAATTTAGCTTCCAAAGGTAGTTTGGGGTGATATGGATAATTGAACAAATTGACTGAAAGTCAAGTGTGAAAAATCTACAGACCACGTGGTAAATGAAACAACCCCCACCCCACCACACACACACACATAGATATCCACATCCTAATGGCAGGAGCTTGTGAATGTGTGAATTTAAATGCAAATTATTTGCATATGTATTAAAGTTCAGGCTCTTGAGATGGGAAGATGATTCTGGATTATCTGGTGAGCCAAATGTCATCAGGAAATTCCTTAGAAGTGAAACAGGGAGGAAAGAGAGTTCGAATCACTGGAGAGAGGACAGAGGCAGGGGTAGAGCAACACAGCATGAGAAAGACTTAAGCAAATCTTTGCTAGCTTAGAAGTGAGAAAGCCAGGAGCCCAGGAGTCTAGAGGCAGGTTTAGAAGCTGGAAGAGGCCAGGAAACAGATTCTTTCTTGAGGTCTCCAGAAGGAACACAGAACGGCTGACACCCTGATTTTAACCCAGAGAGATTCAATCAGGCCTCTGTCCTCACGTACTGTAAGAGAATTAATGTATAGTCTCTCAGGCCATCAAGTGTGTGGTCATTTGTCACAGCAACAGTAACAAATTAACACAAGCCACCAAGATAAGTTCCTTCTAAATGCCTGTTTGTGCTCCAGTCCTGTGCAAGAAATCATTTGGCCTCGGCAAGCAATTTTGTTTAATGAAGCATCCTGGGGGAAATAGCACCACTAATATCACAAAGAACAAAGTATTATTTGGTGACATTTTTGTTTCCAAGATGTGTGTGTGTGTGTGTGTGTGTGTTAACATTTTTATGCATCTGTGCTTGGTGAAGCTGCAGTCCCAGTGAGTCATGGTCATAAAATCCTAAAAGAATATAGCCTAGAAAAGTCACATTACTTCCAAGGTCAGATAACAAGGTCTGGAGGCAGGTAGGGTTAAAATCCTATCTAGACACTGCTGCCTTCACAGAATCCTTTTTGCAGGTGAAGAAACTAGAGCCCAGGAGATGAAGGCACCCACAGTCACACAGCTCCGATGTGGCAGGAGGACTATAACATAGGTTCACTGACTCCAGAAGGTGACCCTTTTTCCATAACCATCCAGCACCCCTTTTTTGTCTGTCCGTGACTTTCCTAAGTCCTGAACACCCACTGGCGCTTGAGTTCAACTCTCCCAAGCAGAAACTTACAGCAGCCCACTTTCAGATGAGGTGCTAAGGCCCAAAGTGGTTAAGACACAAGGCCCCAGACAGGATGCAGTGTCGGGTCTCAAAACCCACCTCCTTGTCCAGGGTGCTGATTTGCTCCTGCAGCTCATCAATTTCCACCTGCACTTGGGTACGGCACTTCAGCAAGTGGGCCATGTTCTTCAGCCTCTCTTTGTCCCGCAGCCGCTTGGCCTGGCCCTGGGCCACAGTGATCTGAGTCTGAAGTAGGTCCCGCTCTGCCTGCAGGTGCTGGATCTCCTCACTGCCCAGGCCAGGAGGGGGAGGGGAGACCCGCAAGGACAGAGCTCAGCATCACTAAATACCACGATCCAGCTCTCCCCACTGGGACCCAGTCCTTTACCAGCCCCCCCCCCCCCCCCCCCCCCCCCCCCNATCCAGCTCTCCCCACTGGGACCCAGTCCTTTACCAGCCCCCCCCCCCCCCGCCCAGCTCCAGGGTCCAGGCACTGGCTGAACTCACAGTTGTTTGTTGATGCGCTGATGGACTCCCTTGCTGTAGGCCCGCCTCTCGCCCTCCATCACTTTGCACTGCCGGTGCAATCTACTCAGCTCCCATTCCACTGAGGGGTGACCAAGCAAGGGACTCAATGGCAATCCAAATGCCAGGTTTTCCTGTCCAGGTCCTAGGAACCCTGGTTTTCTCTGAGCCTCACAAACAGCAATGAAGCTGTTGTCTGAGTCCCCCAACACCCCCTGAATGTCAGTTCCTATATCCCTGAAGCTTCCTCCTCCTTCCATACATTGCACTTAGGTAAACCCTCAGGGTTTTTTCCCCCTAAGTCCTCGCCCACTGGGGTTTGAACACACATCTGTTTCTACAGCAAAGGGCACTCCTGCAGGGCCTTAGTGTCCTAACTTGGGAAAGTTGAAGAAAGGGGCTGAGACCCCCAGAGTCCCTTCTTGTTCCATCCCTCACCCCTCCCCAGCTTCAGTCCCCAAAGCCCAGAAGTCCTTAGTTCCCTGCTCCCACACCTACATTCGCAACCCAGCCTCCTCCTCACAACCCCCTCCACACCTGCCCTTACAGCCCTGATTATCTTTCTACACCCAGAGACCACCTGTCCCTCCCCTTCCTACTCACAGGCCTCTGCTGGAAACTCCAGCTCCTCAACCTAGTGTGAAGGCTGAGGACCTGGTGAACATACGAATCTCTCCAGTCTCCCCCACCAGCTCCCCACCTCCCCAGCCCAGTGAGCGAGGCTTCAGGGGACTGCCAGGGGCATAGGCACTCTGTCTCACACAGGCATGTCAATGTCTGGAGACCTGATCATCACGGTGGTTGGAGAGCGGGTTTCTAATGGCGAGAGGAGGGGGATGCTGCTAAGCACTCTATAAGGCACAGAAAAGCCCCCACAACCGAGAATTCTCTGACACTAGTGTTAACAGTGCAGAAGTGAAGCAACCTGCTTCAGACAATGCTGTTCCCACTACTGAAACACTCTTCCATTCTTCTCCCTTGGTAATTCCTGGGAGGAGTTCTGGCCTCCCTGGAGGAAAACAGTGAGTGAAACAGAACGGATGAATTACCATGTCCCTCCAGGTAGGCCTCACTTCCATCCTCCGAACGAGTGCTCCCCGTAGGGACTCCCACAGGCATCGTGGGCAATCCGGACAGGCTCCTGTAGGGTGCACAAGGAACACCTTCAGAGAGCAAACAAGAGAGGGACCAGAGTAGGTGGGTGAAGGACATTGGGGCAGTAGGAATTGGGGACCCCAGAAGCAGCTCTGGCCTGAGTCTCAATTCCTCCAGTAGAATGGAGGAGCCTCTCTAAGGCCTCTCCTACCTTCTCAATCTTTTATCTAGGCTCCGACTGAAGCATCAGGCGCAGGTGTCCTTGGCTCTCAGTATCTCCCAAGCAGGGTTGTTTGGGGAAGTGGTCACGGTGGAAGGAGAAACCCCTGACTGGCTGTTGGTTCCTACCTGATGGAATCTCTGCTCTGTCCTTGGTGCTCCAGGCTCACTGTTGTGGTCTGGTTACTGGGGAGATAAGGGACCAATGAGGCCTAAGGACAGCGGCAGGGGTGGGGACCGAGGTTGTGCTTGAGCAGAGAGGCCTCGGGAGGGGAGGCTGGGGAGTAGGGACATAGGAGCTGGCGGGGTGACCTGCTGGAGCGAGGATCGATGGGGGCTAGGGGAGGTAGGATGGGGGTCTCGAGGGCAGTAAAGAGATGGGTGGAGGGGTCTTGACAGGGGCGGGGCTAGGAGGGATGCGAGGGTA
>JAGFMF010011469.1:28490-115845 GCA_019455555.1 Galemys pyrenaicus
GGACCGATTTGGGCCTTGCGAGGGGCGGGTTGGAAGGTGTGAGGGGTGGGGCTTCGGGGTTTGCGGGATAAGACGCAAAGACCCGCAGAGAGCCGAGCTGGGAGGGCCTGCGAGGGTTGGGCTTGTGGCGGGGAGCACCGGTACCGTGAAGGGCGGGGCTGCGGGGACTGGTGAAGGAGGGACAAAAGTACCGCAGAGGGCAGGGCTTCGGGAAACTCGAAGGGCGGGACCAGACCCCTCTGTAAAGTGGGACAAGGTTCTTATAAACGGTGGAGCTTCGGGGTCACGCCAGGGAGGTCAAGGGTACCTGTAGAGGGCGGGCTTCGGGCTAGGGGAGGGGAGGGGCGAAGGGGACTGTAGGGGGCGGGGCCAGAGGACCAGTAGAAGGGAGGGCCAGGGGAGGGGAGGGACGGGGGACCTGTGGAGGGCGGGCTTCGGGGCCTGGGGAGTGGAGAGGCAAGGGTACCTGTAGAGGGCGGGGCTTCGGGGAGCTGAGAGGGGCATGGTTGGCAGAAATCGCGAGGTGCTTGGTGAAACGGCGCTGCAGAGAAGCTCGCTCCCAAGATTGGTGGGGGCCGTGGGTCATCAGGAGGCGCGCAGACTCGGAGAGCTTGTGGGAGGTCGGGACGGTCTGGACGGAAGCACGGAACTGGGAGTACCTCGGGACTGTGAGGGGCGGGCGGGCTGTGTGTTTCCAAGCGGGAGAGATCGGAGCTGGAAGAGCCTGTGGAGGCAGGGCTGGGAGGGAAACGTCGGGAAGGCTCTGGAGCTAAGCCAAAGTCCTTCGGAACGGGGCGCGAGAGATGCGTATCTTAAGCTGATTAAGACCACGTCATTTGAAGAACTCAGTAGCAGGGAGGCGGTGCCGCAGTCCGGGAACCACGAGAGCGAGGACCGAGCACCGGGCCTCAGGTCCTCGCAGTGCTCAGTACGCATGCGCAGCTAACGGCCTCCACAGTAGCCGCCAAAAAACGCCTTGCGGCGGACAGGGTCCGCGCCTTCAGGGGACGGAAGTGGGAGGGGTCTATGGGCCTAGTACTGACCACGCCCCTAGCTGGGCACGCCCCCTCGATAGCCAGCTGCTGCCCACGTGGGCCTTCCCAGCGCGGGCGGGTAGTGGGCGCCTTGATGCTAGCTGGGTGTGCCCAATGCCTGTGGTTTCCTGTGGGAGGAAGCGGTGGCCTGTGGGCCCTCTGCTCAGCTCATAGCCTTGGAGGCCCAACAGGGGGAGATCCCGCCACCTCCCTTCCATACCCTGATTTTCATCCTTCCACAGGATCCTAGTGTAAGGGACCCCAGAGCAGCCTCTGGGTACTAAGTCTGTCGCTGATTTCACTTAGGGAATTTGGCTCAGAGTCCTAGCAGCCTATTCTCCATCCTCTCAGCCCCCCTTAATTTTCCATCGCGACTCCTCCCAGCACTCAAGTCCCACCCACTGCCCCTATCCTCAATGAAGACCACATAGCCCTCCAGTCCCTAATATTTGCCGTGACCAAGACACTAACATAACTGGAGACTGACGGTCTGGATCCCAGTCTCTGTCCTCAAGGACTTAGGTTTAGGACTGCTTATTCCCCAACCTTAGAAACCCTCATTTAGAACTTCCTTGGGGTCCTAAAGATTCAAGAATTTACACCTTCCCCAAACCTAGAGATCTTGAACTAAGATCCTGAATCCACTTGCTTCAGTGCCTCGTATAATCAGCATATACAATAATGCTTATAGGTGCCAGGAACTCTAAGGAACTAGTAAGAATGTATTATTACCTCTATTTTACAAAGAAACTGAAGCATAGAATAACCTGTCCCAAATTATAGGCAATGGCTGCAGCAGCTTGGATTCAAATCCAGCCAGTCAGGCTCTAGAGCCTAGGCTCTGCAGCTTCAGGTCTCCCAAGCAACCAAGTGCCCACCCAGTCACTGGACTGCCCACCCATTACCCCTTGGGGAGACCAGATGGTTCACCACCCTATCTCAGACTCCATCAGACACCCAGAAGTCCTATCATCCAGTTCCCTTCCCTGCCAGCATCCCAGGATTTCAGTTCTCTCTCCAGACACCTGGTCTCTGTCCCTCACTTTTCACCAACATACCCGACCCTTCCAAGAGAGCCAAGTACATACTAGTTATCACCCACACACACAAACACCCACCCTAATTCAGACCCACAAGAATAAATAAATAATTAGAGCTAACATTAAGCCCCTGGTGCTACACTGCTGTTTAAAGCCCTCCAATGACTTCCCACTGCACTTAGAATGAAATGCACACTCCTCCCCTCAGCTTCAAGGGCACTCTTTGATTTCCCTTCCTACCACTCCCTCTGGCTCCCTACATTCAAGCCACACTGGCCCTTCTGTGTGCTCCCCAAACAACCTGAGCTTGTTCTCAAGAGTCCAGCAATTCCTCTCCCACCCCACCCCATTCTGATAACTCCACTCTTCAGGTCTCAATTCAGGTATCACTTCCTCAGAGAGGCCTTTCTGGTCACCCTGGTTGAGGTGGCCTCCCCCCACCCCACTATCTCCTTCAAAGCACTTACTGCTGTCTAAAATGTGTCTTCTTCATGGATATGGTTTCTCTTTATTGTCTGGCTCCTGCTACTAGGAAGGTGAGCTCCCTGGTAACAGTAGGTTCGAGTCTGTTTTCTTCATTATTAACGAGTGGTTCCTAGCAGATGTCCAATAAATGTTTCATGAAGAAAGAAATGAATGTGTTAAGTGTGTTGGTGTGCTTGCATTACCTTACTCATTTAGAATGAGTCTTAGTATTATCAATGCTAGTAGATAGTATTATTAGTATTTATTGTACCTACCTCCCAGATTTAGAAGCTGAGGTCAGTGTTCCCCCAGCAGGGAAATGACACTGAGATTCTTAACTTCCTTCTCCTTCCAGAGCTTCACACATCCCTGCTTCCCATTCCCTGACCCCCACCATGTCACCAGTTCACCAGCCACCAGGAATCCCCACTCCTCACTGCAGGAATCTGGCCTCCTCCCCAGACTGCCATCCCTCCAAGTGTCCAGTCCTAAACCTCATCAGGGAGAGCAGACATCCGGTCCCAGGACCAAACCCAGACCAAACCAGGGGCAGTGGTGGCCTGAGATTCAGGCCTCCCACCCTCTGATTCTTGCCCCACCCCAGGATACCCCTCCCTCCCTCCCTCCAAGGACTTCTCATCCCAGCCCTAGTAGGGAGCCCCAGACGCTGCCGGTCCAGGGGCAGTGGGTGGGGGCCCAGAGAATGAGGAACCCGAGAGGCTGAGCCCTCCCTCTGGCTACAGACCTCAGCTGGGTGCGGTGAGGGTGGGTATAAAAGTGCCGGTATATATTCAGAGGAGCAGAAGAGAATCCAGGAGGGTACGAAGCAAGAGAGAAAGGAGTATAGCTAGGCAGGCAGTGAGGTCAGAGAAAGGAGACTAGAGGCGAAAGTACCGAGAAAGAGACCAGAGAGAGTGAAAGGAAAGTTTCCGGGATTGGAGAGAAGGAGGGAGTCGGAGGGTAGAGCGAGCGAGCGAGGGAGGGAGGGAGGCAGTGAGGGAGGCGGGGGGCCTCGAAAGGGTGGAAGGAGGGAGGAGAAGGGCGGGGCACGGAGGCCTGAGCGAGGGAAGAGACTTCGACTCTAACTTCTTCAGCCGATCGGTAAGTTTCCAGCCCGTTATTCAGACTGGGGTTTCTTGATTTACTGGGGAGTACATCAGTTTGGGAAGGACCCCTATGGAGTCCTGGTGATTTAAGAAGTGATCTCGTAGCACTCGGGGTGGCGATTCGGAAAGGGGTGGTGCCGGGCAATGTTTGGGGTGTCCCAGCAGACCCCTCACCCTTAAAGTTCCTGCAGATTGTCCCACTGGCAATTCACTCTCTCCTGGGGAACCTGAGGTCATGGCTTTAGGATAGAACGCTTCAAGTCTGGGGCACCTTCAGGTCCTCCCTTCCTTGCTGGGCAGTGAACGGTGGTGGGAGGCTGACTCCTCCCCTGCCCCGTCGGAAGGTGGGTCTCATGTCCATTTTCCCACCAGGTGTCCAGCAGACACCATTCTGGCAGCTGGGTGGGGACTTCGTGGGCATAACCAGGGTATGGGGTTTCCCTAGTTAGTGCTTGGAGGCAGGGATGTGGGATGAGTCACCAGATGACTCATCTGACCCCCCCTCACCCCCCCCATCCCTGAGAGGAATGGGGTGAGTCAAGGATGCCTGTCCCTGGGGGGAGCCCCCAGCTTCTGAGAAATCTGGAGGGGTGTCAGCTTGAATTTTTATATTCTGGTGTATGTGTCCCCAGGGATGGAGCTCTGAGGAGAAAGGAGTTTCATTGCTAGTTTTACTCCCTCCAGGACCTTAGAGTCCACCCCTAGCCCTCTCTACCTCCTGGGGAATTTATGACCTCCTCCCTCACACTTAAGAGACCAGACCCCCAGCCCCTTTTTCCACTAGACCTGGGAATCTGGACTCAGTCCCTTTCTCCACCAGGATTTGGGTATCTCACCAGCCCCTGTGCCAATATCTTGAAACTACCATCTCCTGACATCCCCACAGCAGACATGTCACTCCTCCTGCTGGTGGTCTCCGCTCTCCACATCCTCATTCTCATCTTGCTTTTCGTGGCCACTTTGGACAAGGTAAGTCTACTGGAGGCCCTGGGACCTGCAGCTTTCCTCTAAAGTCACCTAGCCCCACCGCTCCTTCCCCAAGCACTTACCCCCTGAGCCATGTTTCTGACCCCGCCCCACTACCACCACCTCCCCAGTCCCTTTCCTCTAAATCCATGCTTTCCCCAGTTCAACCCTTGCTTAGTATCTCACCATTTTCCAGACTGTGGCCACCCACCTTCCCCATGGTCCTGCCTGTTTTCTTCCCTAACTGTTTCTCTGTCCACCCCAGTCCTGGTGGACCCTCCCCGGGAAGGAGTCTCTGAATCTGTGGTATGACTGCACATGGAACAACGTCAACAAAACATGGACTTGCAGTAATGTCAGCGATAATGGTAAGGGCTGAGGGGCATCAGTGACTGTTCTGCAAAGAGAAGGGGTAACCCCAAGTCTTCTGCCAGGATCAAGGATTGTGGGTCCCCTGCCCCAGTGGCTTGAGTGGGCAGGATGGGGTCCCTGTGCTGAGTGAGGAGGAGCTAAAAGTCCCCCTCCCTTGTCGTTTAGGAGAGGAAGCCATGTGTTAAATAGGTGTAAGGATTAGGGGGGAACAGTCAAAATTCTTAGAAGATAAGATTGTTTCCAAGTTCCAAGCATAGGAGACTGGTGTTCTGAATGGATAGCTGGACCCAATTTGTCCAAGTTCCAAGAGGGTAGGGATGGAACCACATTAATATTCCAAAACAGTGCAGCTGAATCTGTACAAGTTTCTAAAGGAGTGGTACCATGTGCACCTGAGTTCTAAAGGAGCAGAGAGAGCTACACCCACTAAAATTTATAAGTGTAAGAGTACACGGTTTTCCCCTCAGAGCAAAAAATTTCTGCTCTCTGTTCAACATAGTACTAGAGGGAGCCAATTCAACACAGCAAGAAAAACAAATAAAAGGCATAAAAATGGGGAAGATATAAAAATGTCTTTATTCTTAGTGGACATGTTTATGTATAAAATTCTAAAGCTGCTTCTATAATTGATAATTTAGCAAAGTTACAGGATCAAGCATCCAATTGATACTCCTAAGTGTTTAAAGTTGTGTGGCTCTAAATGGAGAAGGTTTGTGGGGTGGTAATGAAAGAGCAAAGAGGTGGAAGTGGAACTCTGGACCCCCTGTGACTTCTACCTCTATCTCCTTATCACAGGCTGGCTGAAGGCAGTGCAGGTCCTCATGGTGCTTTCCCTCATCCTCTGCTGTCTGTCCTTCATCCTGTTCATGTTCCAGCTCTACACCATGCGTCGAGGAGGGCTCTTCTATGCTACTGGCTTCTGCCAGCTTTGCACCAGTAAGCACTGTTCCCTGGAAATTGAAGGATAGGGAAGGAGGGGGATCTGTCAAGAGGCTGGAGGCCGGGAAAATGGACATCTGGTGAAAGAAAACAATTCTCAACAGCCTAAGGACCACCTGAGGTGCTATATGAGCTACCTCTCTGAGATTTCAGTGCTCCATGGTGGCTTCTGGTATCTATGAATCACTGGGCATGGGGATGTAAGGTGAAAGAGGGAGACTGGCCCTTAGGGTTTCAAGGAGGATTGGGGAAAGGAGTGTAGGCAAATGATTTTGGTCACAGGGATGGGGGTGGAGATAGGAGGCTTATCAATACCCCAGGACTCTGAATCACATTAATACTGGTCTCACAATTATCATGGTGACCAGTTCCGACTTCTTGTGAACCTACTGTATCAGACACACCAGGGAGTTTTAGGTACTCTTTTTTTTTTTTTTTTTTTTAAACTTCAGGTGCAACAGCTAAATTAATTACAAGTTCTCAGTTTGGGGAGCACTATCTCCCTAGGATCCGACAAAGTCCCTCTCGTTTATTTCCTTTGGGTACTCCACTTGTAGAAGGGCACCCAGACATATTCCTTGGGCGGGTCGATGAATAAATTATCATCGGCCGATTTTACGGAGGAGTCATGGGATCTGAGAGACATCAACTACATTGCCCAGTGCTCCGGTGAAGCAGTGGCGTTGCTCAGAGCTAGGGGAGCAAACTACAACTCCCAGAAGGCCGCGGTGCTGTGCACTCGCCCTCCCCAGTAGCTTCTTTGCCCCTTGGGTTGTTGGGAAATGCAGTCCTTTAGTCTTTAGCGATTACCGCGTAACACGTGATTCCCGTATCTCCCGCAGGTTTGGCGGTGTTTACCGGGGCGCTGATCTACGCCATACACGCGAAGGAGATCCTGGTTAAGAGCCCGCCGGGGGGCAGTTTCGGATACTGCTTCGCCCTGGCCTGGGTGGCCTTCCCCCTCGCCCTGGCCAGTGGCATTATCTACATCCACCTACGGAAGCGGGAGTGAGCGCCCCGACTCACCTTGCCCCCCAGCCCGCGCCTGCCCCACCCCGAAGCCCCAGCCCCATGCGCCCTCCAGAAAATAAAACCGTTTAACCGCCGACTCTGCCTTCCTGCTTCCTTCCTCTCCAGGGACCCTCTGCTGCTCACGCCCGATCTCTTCTGATTCTGGGGTGCCCCCCCGCACCTGCAACTCCCCTCAGAATGTCTAGCTACAGACCCTCTCTCCGCCCCCGCCCCCACCCCCACCCCAGGCCCTGAACCCTCCCATTAAAGAACCCAAGTGCAGACCTTCAGGCACTTCCGGGAGATATAGGAGTGTGGGCTCCCCCCCCCCCAGTTTGCACAAGGGTCTCTTTACCAGGCAGGGTGTGTAATGCTGACTGGGTTTCTTTCTTTTCCTCTCGCTTACTCTGCCCTTTCCTCTGGAAAGATACTTTTGTATTTCAATCTTGAAACAATTTCATTCCCTCACTAGGACCCAACCCCTCTTCCCCCTACCCCCAAGTGCTGCCTCTAGACCAAGAGATAGTACCACCTTTCTCAAAGCTTACCCAACCCGCATCGGAATACATGGGGGGAGGCGGTGCACAGAGAGGCAGCAGCGGCAAGCTGGCTCTCACACCTACCCACTCCCCTGCAGTGTGCAGTGAACGATCTGCACAACTGCACTTGGTCAGCCTACCTCCGTGTTCAGAAGATCTGGTCTTTTGGGAACCAGAGCCTTTCCTGAGTTATCAGTTCCTCCCTCACATCCTCTTCTGTGACGTCTGTGATCCTCTTCTGCTACTGTATTTCACCAACTACAAGACCAGTCTCTAGGACTGTTATAGTTCTCTCTGCCCAGTACCTGCCCCATTTCCACAGACTCAAAAGTTTTCTTTCCAGGACTCAGGTGCTTTCTCCCCATGCTCTGCAGTTACCCCACTCATCCTGGTATGTTAAACATGATTTATTTTTTGGAGAGAGGACGGCAGAAATTGATAGACTGATAAATATTGCACAGGTCACCGCGGGGAAAATGCAGACCGAGGTAGTTTCTGTAGAAGGGTGAAGGACCTGGGGAGGGAAGGCACCAGAGGTTGTGGGGGCCCTAGTGGAAGTGAGTCTTGGAGTGAGAATGGTCTCTGGTTTCTTCTGGCCCACAACTCTGTGCCCAGCACAAGGCTCTCAACCCCATTAGCCTGAACAAACTGGCTGGCTAGATCCCTGCCTGCCTTATAACAGAGGCAATTGATAGAAAGATCAGGTTTCCTTTACAAATTCTGAGTGGTTGCTTCTAGGCAGCAACAACTGGTTGCCCAAGGTTGATGGTGCCCAGCAGCTGTTACTGGCAGTTAGCCAGAGAACAGGGCTTAAAAAAGATCTCATTGGCTGTGGACTGGAGCTTCGCTTCGGTGAATACGATGGGCAGTTCGCCCAGAACAGGCTAAAAAGACAATGATATACAGTCTGGGAGGGTACAGCTTAACAACTGTGCCATCCTCAGCCAAATGGGGGTGGGACTAAGTGACGGACTAGAAAGAGCCAACAAGCTGTGATTGGCTGTTCAGCAGAAGAGGTGGGCCCAGTGAGTGGAGGCTGCCTTGATTGGCGGATTTAAGACTTGTAACAGGAAGCCATTGCCAGTGACTGGAAAAAAAAATGGGGAGTGGTAAAGCTTAGCAGCTGTGACTGACAGCTTGTCACGGAGAAGGCGGAGCTTAGTCCCTAACCAGATGGCTGGACCAGGCAGCACAGAGGTTTCCATCATGGGTGCTGACTACTGGGTGCCGCCTGGGGGAACTGGGAGGTAACTGGAGTCAACAGGTCTAGTTTGGGGAAACCTGGGGGCGGGTACATCCCGATGCTGGGGGTCAGGGCTTGCAGGTGGGCCAGGGCCCGAGTTCCGTTGAAGGCCACCTCACATCCGGACTGCGCCAGGAGCCAATTCTCCACCTCAGACTGGAGCCACCTGGAGGTCTCTGCAGGGGGGTGAGGAAGAGGCAGGTGTGAAGAGGTGAAATTGGTACCAGGAAGGACTGGAGGGCTAGAGGAGACTGGAGGGAGGGTACACTTGAGGCTAGATGGGGAGCAGGACAAAGGCCTAAGAGGGTCTGACTCTTAGATCTTTCATCTAGGGCCAAACTCTCCTGCAAGGCCTGTTGCTCAGGTAAGGATGGACGCTCTTGCTGGGAAAATGTGGGCTCGTGTACAGGAATGAATTCACGGGGAGTATGGGGGCCTAAGGAGCGGGATATACCACAACAGGAGTCTGATTCAAGACCCCTTCTAGCTTGAGGTCAGGAAGGCAGGTCATCCCAGGGAGGGGCTACACCCATCAAATGTGGAAGCTGCGTTGATATCGGGGTGATGTAGGAAACGGGTAGGGTTTACCAGGGGGAGTGAAGATGCCCTCTTACTAGGGTGGGGTCATTTGGGACTCAGAGGAGTCTGGGTCCTGCAAGGGCAGGGGGGAGCCAATCTCCTTGGGTATGAGACCCCACCTCCCACAAAGGGGACGGGGCATATTCAGGGCAGGACTGTGGCGTCATGGGTGGAGCCGTGACTAGGGTCCTGGGGTCCAGTCCTACCCTCTGGCAGGTTGCTAGCGCCCTCCGGCCTCCTGGCCAGGAAGCTGTGTGCCAGCAGTGCCTCCTTGGTATGCTCGTCCTGGGCACGCTGGGCCAGCGCACTGAGCAGCTCCGAGTTGTTGGACGTGCTGCGATAGTAGAGCATGTGGGCCAGCTCCAGCGCCTGCACGTTGCGCCGCTGTCCAAACATCTGCAGGCAGAACAGCCTCACAATGGAAACGCCCTTTCAGCGGACTCCCGGGCCTACTCCCCCAGCCCTCAGACCTCTTCTGTTCACGTCCCCAGAATGGGGCCTGTCTATATATAGGACCCTCCTGGCAGTCCTCCCCGGTAGTGGCCCTCCCTCCATGCTAACAGTGCTTCCAACGCCCCTGCTGCCCTGAGGATAAAGCCCAGGGCTCTCGGCTAGCATTCAAGGACCTTCCCACCCTTTGGGGCTCACTTTCCAACCTGGGAGAGATCCCACAATGCCCTCACCCAGCTTCTCCACCAGGCTCAATTCTCCCCTTTCAAAGCATGACCTCTGGTTCTGAGTAGGAATGGCTCACTGCTGCCAGTCCTTCTCAGCAAACATACCCTGGCTATTTTCTGTGGGATTTATTGCCAGCCCTCCTAAGAGCCCGTGGGGATAGCTGAAAACAGCTTAAAAACCAATGAACCAGCACAGAAATGATTGGGTACCACAGATGCCTCTAGCCAACCTACATGCCTGGGGCCTGTGCCAACCCGGGGGAGAGTCAGCAAAAGGCAGCCATCCAGGTTGACTCAGCCTTGAGACAAGGTCCATGGCCCCACCAGCAAAGCACAAGTGGGGTGTCAGTCCCAGCCACCCCTCTGCTACTGATCCTTGAATGGTGAACAACCTGTGCAACTGTATAAAGCAACCCTGTACTCAGGTGGAGCAGAGTGATTAAAAATAGGATCCTGGGCCCCAGGCCCAGATTTTCCTCTTCTGTCCATCTGAGCTAGAACCCAGGAAACTGCACTTATAAACTATAAGACTGAATAAGAATGACACCAGGCCAGGATGGGGAAGCACAATTCCAATTAGTAATAATAATCATCAGGATTAGTAATAATAGCTGGTTAGTAATAATAATCATCGCAGCTGTTCCCCTATAGTACCCCTTGTACTGTGTGCCAGACTCTATTCTGAGTCCTGGAGACATATATTCATTTTTTTATAAGGATTTTTTTTCCCAAAAGCCAACTTTCCTATTAGTTTAGCATATTTTTTTTTAAAGATGGAATCTATACTTTTTTTTAAAAAAAGATTTATTTATTTATGCACACAAGAGCTGGGGTATAGGCCAGAGTCACGGGAGGTGAGAGGATTCACTAGACAGAGTGAGGAGCAGAATAGGCAGACTGACCGAAACACACTGCTGAGAGGTCTGCTACGCCATGTGGGTCCCCTCCCTGGCCAGAGGCAGGGATCGAACTTGTGCTGCAGTGTTTGCGGTTTGCTTCACAGTGCGTTGCTTAACCCACTGCGCCACCAGGGAGGCCCCTAGCATATTTTTTAAATGCTGATACATTTATGGCCTACAAGGAATAATAATTTTAAATTTTCTGTCATATTAGTAACTTCTAGGAGAAAAAAATTCTTTGTTTCAGTAAGACTGAAAAGTTCCCTAAAAATATGAATTCAAGACCTCCTTGATGGCATAGTGGGTTAAGCAACGCACTATGAACAAACTGCAGCCACTGCAGCACGAGTTCTATCCCTGCCGCCGCCCAGGGAGGGGACCCACATGGCATAGCAGACCTCCTGCTGCTGCCCTCGGCAGTGTGTTTTGGTCAGTCTGTCTGTTCTGCTCCCCACTCTGTCTGGTGAATCCTCTTGCCTCCGTGACTCTGGCCTGTACCCCAGCTCTTGTATGCATAAATAAATAAATCTTTAAAAAAATACATGAATTCAGATTTTTTTGCTATGGAGTTCATGTGAGGAGAATCTTTTTTTTGGGGGGGGTCCCTCTTCTGGCCTTCTCTAGGTCAAGTTCCCCTCTTCCTCAAACATCCCCCTGCAACCTAGGCACTGCCACACTTGCTTTGCTAGAGAGACACACCTGGACAGATACCGTCTGGCACTGTATACAAAGAATTAATTTACTCCCTGCAAGAGCCCTATGCTGTTGTCCACTCTGCTTTCCAGATGTGGGAGTTGAGGCACAGAGAGGTTAGGTAGCTCTTTAAGGTCACACAGCTAGAAGATTGCAGAGCTTCAAACCCAGGAGTCTGGTTTGAAAGGCACATCCTTCCCCACGTCATTACACTCTTGCAGCTGTGAACATTCATTTGAACTCTCAACCAACCCTCCAAGGTGGACTCACTGTTATCCCCACCTTCCAGATGAGGTTCTGAAGCACAGAGAGATCAAGAATTTACCCAAGGTTGTGATGAGTAAATAAGGTAGAGAAGTAAGAGAAGGGGAGAGATAAGCAGAGGAGGGGTGTGGGGAGGTAAAGGGAGAGGAAGAGGAGAGCAGGAAGAGGGACAGGGAAGAAGGGGATAGGAAGGGCATGAAACAGCATGAAGCAGGCATACTATAGGAAATAAATCAGAAATACAGGGTGACCTAGCTTTTGGCTGAATTCCAAGAGGGAGGGACGGGGTGGACTCTTACCTTGGAGGCACGCAGGCCCATGAAGGCAGCAAAGAGCAGCAGCAGCAGGGAGGTGGCCATCTTGAGGTCTGACAGCACCACCATACCCACATTGACAAAAAAAATGACACCAGAGACCACGAGTGTGAGGTTGAGCAGCGCCCGCTGCAGGGTGGGTGTGCGCACCTTCAGCTCGGGCAGCAGCTGCTCCAGGCCCTCCAGAGGCGTGTCCTTGAAGCTCTTCAGAACCAGGTGCCCCCGCTTTGTTCGGGCTGCCAGCACCACCCGCTTAAAGTACCTCCTGGCGAACAGAGACGGTGGGTGAGGGCAGCCAGGATGACCCCAGGAAGCCTCCTCCAATCTCAGTCACACAGCCCTTTCAAGCTACTCAATGACAGAGAAAGGAAAAGCAGAAGTAAACTAAGTACCCAACAAGAGGGGATTCGTTAAATAATGCAACCCCATTACTGGACAAATAGGCTGCTCTGATTTTATATACTTGACAAATGAAGAGTTGAATAAAATTCTTCTATTCTGTTAACTTCGAATTCTGCAATGTTTTAGAGTACCAGGGAGTACTGTTAAGCTCTGGAGAGACCAAAAATGAAGCAGTTACTGCCTTTGAGGAGTTTAGGCCCAGGGTGAGAGACAGGGTGAGAACACGCTGTCTGCAAGCATATCTCCTTGGAACAGATTCAGGAAGTGGAGTTACTGGTTTAAGAGATATGAGGACTTTTTGTCATTCATTTTGTTTTCTTTTATTGTTTTGGATTCGTGACAATATTTGACAAATGTATTTAATAAAGGTTGAGTGATTTATAGGTCCACTGGCCAACTGTGGGAAAATCTGGCTCTTCTGACCCCACCCCGTGTTTGTGTATCATCTGTTAAAATTACGATGTTCATCAGCACCTGGCTCTGCTGCTCTGTCACTGAACTTTCCTCTCTGAGCCTCAATTTTCCTCATCTGGGAAATGGGGAGTAGAGTCCCTACTCTTTCTCCTTCTCTGAGACTTACAGTGCTCACTCTCCCTTGAGAAGAAAAGTCAGCCTTTGAGTGATTCATCCCTCCCCCTTTCTCGAATGCCCAGCCAGGCCCCAATCACCCAAATCCAGACACTGACCTGTCAGTCCCCTCTCGACTCTAACTTTGCTCCCTTCTTGCTGCATCTGGGGAACAAGAGTCACCTCACCTCTCTGCAGGGGGTGATTTGATGAAGAAGCCACGCTTGGAGCCCACGCTGGACTTAAGGGGCATTTGCCCGACTCGCTGGCCCAGAGCCCAGAACTGCATGTAGATATACTGATCCAAATTTACTGTCACCTGCCACAGGGGGACAAAGGAAAAAGAGGCAACTGAACACAGGCTCGGGTGTGAAAATGGGGTACTAGAATCAGATGCCTCCCCACAATGATTCCTGACATCCCCTTTCCCAGTGTCTAGGCAGAGCAGTCATGTATAGTTGTCCATGTTGTTTACTGCACAATAGCACAACATCTAAGATATCACCATTCTCATCTTAGTCACCTTTATAACCATAACTTCCTAGAATCTAAGATGCCCCTGGATGCCATCTAAGATGCCATTACTTCATGAAGTAAAAGAGATAAAAGAAAAATATTGCCAATTAAACTGTCACACTAGGGCCTCCCTGGTGGCGCAGTGGGTTAAGCAACGCACTATGAAGCAAACCGCAGCCACTGCAACATGAGTTTGATCCCTGCTGCCGGCCAGGGAGGGGACCCACATGGCGTGGCAGACCTCTCCTGCTGTGCCCGCTGCTCCCCTCAGCAGTGTACTTCTGTTGATCTGCCTGTTCTGCTCCCCGCTTTCTGTGGTGAATCCTCTCACACACACACCCACACCTCTGGCCTGTGCCCCAGTGCTTGTATGCATAAATAAATAAATCTTAAAAAAAAAAAAGAAAATAAAAAAAAATAAACTGTCACACTACCACTTGGAAGTCACATCTCAATTTCAGAGCTGACAAAATATGACTTAAAAAATGTATCTTAAAATAACTAAAATATAGAAATTTGAAAGATTTTAGTATCTTTATTAAACTTTTGTTGACTTTTAAGGATGAGCCTTTCATTTTATTTATTATGATAATTTTCTGGCAGAAAACCTCTAATCCTAGGAAAATCTATGTGTTATGATACTTTTCCAACAGATGGCAGAGAAGTAACCTGAGAGATACTTTTTTCTTTTTTTTTTCCTTTCTTTAAAGATTTTATTTATTTATATATGCATACAAGAGCTGGGGTGTAGGCCAGAAGTGCAGGGGGGTGAGAAGACTCACCAGAGACAGAGTGGGGAGCAGAACAGGCAGACTGACTGAAACACACTGCTGAGGGGCGCATGGGGCGAGGCAGGAGAGGTCTGCTGCGCCATGTGGGTCCCTTCCCTGGCCAGGGGCAGGGATAAAACTTGTGCTGCAGTGGCTGCAGCCTGCTTCATAGTGTGTTGCTTAACCCACTGTGCCACCAGGGAGGTCCAGAGACACTTTTTTCTAATTCCCCAAAGGTACCACATGGGTTGATGCCCTGTGCTTAGGACTATAATTCCCAGCAGCTTCTGCCTCCCTAAGGCTCTACTCCTGCCCAAAGGCATCCTGGGAGTTGGGGTTCTCTTCAGGAAGACAGGTACCTGGACCTCATCCTGAGGGTGGTGAACCACCAGAGCGTAGGCCAGGGCATCCTCGGACAGCGGGGAGAAGTTGGCCTGGGCCAGCAGGGGCTCCAGAGCTCGAAGCACCTCCTGTTCATTGGACAGACGTTGGGGGTCCGTGAGTGATGGCTCATCCAGGGTCTCCCTGTCAGGGTTGATAGGGTCATACAAGGCCTAGAGAGAAAGTCAGAGACAAGAAAAATGGGCTGGAGACATACACATGACAGAAAATTTAAAATTATTATTCCTTATAGGCTATAAATATATCAGCATTTTTTTTCTTTTATGCAGTGTGTATCAGCATTTAAAAAATATGCTAAACTAATAGGAAAGTTGGTTTTTGGGGAAAAAAATGATAAAAAAGAGAGATTGTGGGTACACTCAAGGATGAGGAAACTGGTCACACACCAGGAAGTGTTATATCAGGAGTCACATATCCACTGTTGTGTGAAGACCCTCTCCAGGCCCCTGTGCCCTCAGCTAGCAGGACCACACTTCATATTACAGCCTGAAAAGCCTGCCAGGGCCTCATATCACAATCCCTCTATGCAGCCTTGCCAACCATGGTGGATTTTATTCCTTCAGGCACAGGGATTTTGCACATGCTGTTCAGGGACATTCCCTGCCCCATCCCTATCCCCTGCCTTTTTTCTGCTCCTGAATTCCTACTCTTCTATCATATCCCAGCTCCTTTCTCACTCTCAGAAGGGCTTCCTTCACTTCCCAGGCTGAGCAGGGCCGCCCTGTGTGGCTGGGCAGGGCATGGACAGCATAAAAGTGCCGTATCCAAAAAGCGCAGTGTAGATGCCATAGACCTGCGCATTTGTGTTACTATTGGCCCTTCCTGACAGCACTCAAGGGGGTTGAGCAGTGCTGTCCAATAGAACTTTCTGCAGTGATGGAAAAGTCTGTGCCATCCAGTAGGTCACCAGTGGCCATCGGTAGTTTCAAGTGAGCCCTTGAAACGTGGTGAATATGATGGAGGAATAAAGTTTTTTGTATCTTACTTAATTCTAATTACTTCAAACTGAAACAGACATGTATGGACAATGACTACCACATTAGACAACACCAACTAATGTACACAGAGCAGGCACAGCTTCATCATCTACCCACACGTGTGGTACACTGGTCTTCACTGTCTGAACAACCAGGTCACCAACAGCAAAGTGCTCTCAGGGCCCAAATTCCCTCAGTGGAGCCCAGTACAGTGCATGGCACTGGTCCTCACGTGCACATCTGCTAAAAGAGTGACAGATGTTGCTGGGTCTTCAAGGCAATCACTGCTGCCATTTTCTATCTTCAAGCATTCCCTTGGAGACCTCAAGCACCATCTATCCAATGACAACCCCCAGATTTCTGTCTCTGTTACCAGGCTGCAACCAGCAGGAGGAATGGTCTCTGGTTCCCCTGCAAGTTAGTGTGGCAGTCCTTCCTCAGAAACCTTTTATGTAGCAGTGTGCTGCCTGGATCGTAGAATGGACCCATCAGGTGTGAGCTGTGGGTTGACTGACACCAGGACTCCACCTCTCACCAACCACAAGTCAGTGATAGCAGAGCCTCTCTTGTAAATTACACTTCCTGAATTCTGGAACAGGCCAAAATGGACCAATCAGGTGCAGGATTGAAAAATGGACCAATCAGATTGGGGGGGGGGGACCTTGAAAGTGAATATAAGACAGGGTCAAAGGAAGCATTGGGATGGGAAGCTGATTGGGATTCGGAGCAACCCAGAGGAGCAGACAGAGAAGCAGCAGCCCAGAGGAAGAAGGGATCCTATAGAGAAAGAGGAGAAGACAGTTCCAGCCTTTGAAGAAAGGAGAGAAGCCTCCAGTAGCTGCCCTCTGAGGAGGGAGAGAGACTGAAGGACTTTGTAGGGACCGGGACTCGGTCCTGGCTGTGACACTGACTGGAAGGAGCAACAAAGGCCCTGGACCTGGTGTCTCAAAGAGCTGTTTGTTGGTGGTATAAACCAACAACTCACAAGAGCTGTAACACTGGGTGTTCCTGAACGCTGCCTCTGTAGGCCCATAGTGGTCATTGCTACTGGACAGTGCTGCCTAGAACTGGTGACTGGTGATTGCCAACACTAATGCTGTCCAGATGAAGCAGCCAGCCTCTTGTGGATATGTAAGCGCTCTCGTTTCCCCCTGTTTGTAAATAAACCCCATGAGTGTTGTTCTTGTAGCCTGAGGTCCCTTGCAATTGTGCGCGCGGGTGAGAACCCATAGATAGTGACCTGTGTTGGGCACTGTCCTCTGATAGGCTATAGCCCCTGTTGCTATAGCTCTGGATTCTGGTTTGTGGCCTTTTGGCCTTTAGGAGCTTTTTGGGGACTCTCTGGCCTCTGCCCCCTGTCTCAGTCAGAGCTTCCTCCTCTGCCCCCTGTTTCATCTCCAGTCTAGATGACTTCCTTGAGCTCTGAACTCAGACAGAGAAGATCCTGCTCAGCACCTCCGTGTGAGAGTCCAGGGGCCTCACCACACAGGCTCCAATAGGCATTCCCGCCAAACCACTATGTCCTGAACTCAGATTCAGAAACTCCTCCACCAGCTTGCTCCCTGGCCATCTTCCCAGGCTCCACTCCTCCTCATACTTTCAACCTATCAGCAAATCCTGATGGTACCAAGTGCAGACTATAGTCGTGGGCCATATGAATATATTCACTCGTAGTTCCCAGAGCCTCAAACCACCCAGCCGCCCCATTGCCAGTTCCCGTGTCCACACAGAATTCTGCTTTCTGGATGTGCATAGAGTCATCCATCACTTAATAGCCAGTTCTGAGAAACCATGTCCTCAGGTCATTTAATTATTGTTTGAAGTTATGGTGTAATTACACAGCTGGTGATGGTAGAGCCTGTTTCACTCCTTGGCTGGATGGTATAGTCTATGGGAACTACTGTGGTACATGAGATCTGTCACTGACCAGAAATTGTTAAGGTATACATGATTTACCCATGATGTGAAAACTGTTGACAGAATTCCCCACCTTCTGGATTGCTGCACTGGCCTTGCTGCTGTCTTCCTGCTCTCATCCTCACTCCAAGTGTGTTCTCCACATGGCCACCAGAGGGCACATGTTGTAATCTAAGTCAGCTCCCCTCCTTCCTCTGTTCAGAGTCCTCCTGTGGCTTCCACCTCACTCAGAGTCAAAGTTCTCCTTGTGTCCCACAAGGCCCTGCAGCAGGATCTGGCCCTGGTCTCCTGCCACCCTCATCTCTAGTCCTGTCCCCCTTACTCATTTGGCTCTAGCCCCACCTGTCTCTTTGTTGTTGCCCCTACCCACCGCACACACTCCTGCCTCAGGGCCTTTATACTTACTATTCTCCCCAAGACTCACTCTTCGGGTCATTGCCCCAATGTCAGCCACTAGAGAAGAGTTCCAAGGACTACCCTACCTAAAATTGCAAACATCACTGCTTTCTTTTTCTCCTAAATTAGGGTTATCAGAGTTAGCATAAAACAAATGACAAGAGGCCTCCCTGGTGGCACAATGGATTAAGCAACACATTATGAAGCAAACCACAGCCACTGCAGCATGAGTTCAATCCCTATGCCGGCCAGGGAGGTGACCCACATAATGTAGCAGACCTCTCCTACCTTATCCACTGCTCTCCTCAACAGTATATTTCAGTTGATCTGCCTGTTCTGCTCCCCACTCTGTCTCTGGTGGATCCTCTCACTGCCCACACCTCTGGCCTGTACCCCAATGCTTGTATGCATAAATAAATAAATCTTAAAGAAAAACAAATGACAAGATACCAAGTTGAATTCAACATCCAGATCAACAACCAATAATTTTTCAGTTTAAGTATGTCCCATATAACATTTGAGGATTGTATTGCATGGGACATAATTAAATTTCAAAAATTATCACTTATCTAAAATTCATCTTTAACAGGCTGAAGAGGGTCCTCTAAAAACCCAGATTCCCTCTGAACTGCAGAATACAACCTCCTTTGTAAATAGGTTTTTGAGGAGGGAGTGACAGTAAGGATGGAGACGACTTCACCGTGGGTTCGGTGGGTCTTCTATCCAATGAGCGTGTCCTTGGGAAAGACAGGAAAGGACACGGAGAAGTGGGTAACATGAAGATGGAGATGGAGGTGGGAGCGGATGTGTTTTCAAGCCAGAGTGATAGCCAGGAGAGGCACAGGAGTTAGAAGGAACCACCCCTCAGTGGTCCTACACATGAATTTCAGGCTTCTGGCCTCCTGAAATAGGTGAGAATCAATGTCTTGTTTTCAATCACCCAGGTGGAGGACATTTGTTATGGCGACAGTGGGACATGACTGTACTTGGCGCCCCGTACTTGGCTGGCAACCCTACAGTGAGTCGTTAACAACTCCTAACATATCTGACTTCTTCACCTCGTTGAAGGTCTCTTTCCCTTGTGAGAACCTGACACCATGAGGCAGGCACCCCCCTCCAGCATGTTCACCCACGAGTATCCCCAGGACCTAGAGCCACTGGGGGACACGGTAGGTGCTCAGTCAGTATCTCTCACACGAATTCAGTAAGTGAATAACGGGAGGGAGGGTCGGGAGGGCCAAAGAGAAGTCACTGGCCAAGGTCAGCTGCACAGCCAGTGAACAATGAAGTCATACTGACTTTGAACTGGAGCTGCCCTACTTCTTTCCTGTCCTGAGGTGCTTTCTCAAGGGACTTAGGATATCAGCCAGTGGTCACCCAGTGTGTCTCTGCCACATCAGCTGCTTCCACCCAGTCCCTGTCAGCACCTTAGTTTCAAATCCCCAGCCTCCATAGGAATATGTATATGCTTTGTCCCCCATATATCTTTTCTATGTTTACATATATTTTTTAACAATTTTTAAATAGTTTAAAAAAAAAACAAAACAAACAACACTCTGCCCCTAGAGGCCACAGGAGTGCCAAGGAAAAATCTAGAGTGAGGCAGTCCTGGTTGGTCAGGAAATTACATCTCTGGCACAGTGAGGAATCTCTGTGGCAGCTGGTCCTCAGTGCTGAAGGCAGGATTGATGAGCCTGACACGGAACAAGTATTCAGCCATGGGGGGCTGTGGGGCCCACAAGGCAAAGAGGGGACCTGGCAGTGTATGAGGAAAGGGTCAACTCAGCATGTATGGGTTATGCAAACTCCACACATTCCAAAGGCCTGGCCCTTGCTGCTACTGGAAGAAACCTCTGAGACTTTGGAAAGTCCTGTCTGATAATCTTTTTTTTTTTTTTTTCTGTCTGATAATCTATGCTAACAATGTAGTTTATGGTGGGTCTTGGTATCAACTTGACCGCTGAAAGAGCTGAGTAACCAATAAAAACCCAGGACACCAAGCCTCTGGTGACTACCAAAAGCTTGCACCTGTTCTGTTCTGGCCTGGTCTCATCTGCCTCTTTCCTCTAATTTTATTTTATTATTTTCTAAAAGATTTATTTCTACTTATTTATGCATACAAGAAATGGGTGTAGGCCAGAGGTGCAGGGTTAGGGGAGGACTCACCAGAGACAGTGTGGGGAGCAGAACAGGCAGACTGACTGAAATATAGTGCTGAGAGGAGCAGTGGGCAAGACAGGAGAGGTCTGCTGCGCCATGTGGGTCAGCTCCCTGGCTGGGATTGAACTTGTGCTGCAGTGGCTGTGGACAGCTTCATAGTGCTGAGACTTTAATCCCTGAGTCACCAGGGAGGCCCCCTCTTTCCTCTAATTTTAATTACTATCCTTTCACTGCGTAAATGATTACTGGGAGCAGAACAACTTCCCTGAGTTCTGAACTCTCTAGAAAATCAGTGAATCTGGGAAACCCCCAATACCCCCAATACAGGATCCTGGAAAGAAAGGGACACTGAGTTAGGACAACTCCTCCCCTAGAGTTCTACCACCCTCTCTGGCCACATTTTGTCTTGTCTGTTCCTGTCATCGGTTCCAATTTCCCTTCCTGATGTCCAGACTGGCCCTCCCCAGGGCTTAATACAGGGCAGCCTCTCTTCTGTCTATGTTAATCCCCTCAGTGGTCTCATTTAGTGCCATCCTGATCCGCCCAAGAATTGTTTCTCAGTCCAGGGCCCTCCCTTGACCTCCATACCTCAGATAGTGTTGACCAGGCTGGCTAACAGGCAGCTCAGATTCCTAAGTCCAAAACTGAGCTCTCAATCTTCTCTGCAGATCTGGTTCCCGCCTCCACCCCATCTTCTGGTCTCAGTAAAAGTCAGCACCATCCATCAGGAGTAGCAGGCCAAAACTGCCAGAGGCAACCTCTGGCTCCCCTCTCTCCCTCATCACTGTGCCCACACAGACAAATGCTGATGCCTTCCAACTGTGACCAGCATCTGACCACTTTTCACCTTTTCCACTGCCATTACTCTTGTGGGAGCTGCCATTCTCTCTCACAAGGACAAACATAACTGACTCTTGGATGAGTTTCCTGGTCTCTGACAGTCTGAACTACACATCAGCCAGAGAAGTTATTAACTCTTAAGTCAACTCCATTGACTTCCTCTGCTCAGAATCCCCTGGGGCCCTCAGCTTACTCAAGAGTCAAAAACAGTCTTTACCACGGCCCACAGGTCAGGTCCAAATTGCTCCCTGCCCTTCCTGCTCTCATTGCCCACTCTCTCTCCTTACTAACTTTCCTCCAGTCACAGTAATCCCTTTGCTATTCCTCCAACCCTGCAGGCCCACTCTCACCACAGGGCTTTTGCGCTTGCTTTCCCCTCAACCTTACATCAGTCCGAACTCACCTATCACCTCTACAAGAAAGCTTTCCCTGACAACCTGAACACAGGCCCACACTCTGCCTCATTCTTTTTCAGAGCACTTACCACTCACCATTCTAGAGCATCATCTTTTACATGTATTTATTGATTTATCATCTCCCCCAAGGCCTCATCTTCTCCCTCCTGCGCCAGGAACTGCACCCCTCAGATATTGGGGTGGGATATCAGCTCTGTGAGGGCATAGCTTTCTCTGTCCTAGTCACTGTTTTTTGGTGCTTTATTACAAAGATTTATTTATTTATTGGTTTGTTTATTTATTGATTTATTTATTTATGCATTCAAGAGCTGGGGTACAGGCCAGAGTCGCAGACGGTGAGAGGATTCACCAGAGATAAAGTGGGGAGCAGAACAGGCAGATCGACTGAAATATACTGCTGAGGGGAGCAGCGGTCGAGGCAGGAGAGGTCTGCTGCTCCATGTGGGTCCCCTCCCTGACCCAGGATCAAACCTGCACTGCAGTGCAGTGGATGCTTCACTGTGCGGCACTCAATCCACTGCACCACCAGGGAAGCCCCTAGTCACTGTTTAGACCAGAGCCAGGCTCCAAGCAGATGCTCGGAGAATTTTTACAGAATGAAAAAACAAGCCAGGGCCAGAAAGGCCCTTTCCTTACCTGCAGTCGGGCCAGGATGTGATGATAGTGAAACAAGGTACAGAAGTCCACATGGGCTGAGAACTCCTCCATAGTAGCCTTCTGCTCAGGACTGGAGTGGAATTCCTATAAATTCAAGAAGCAACACTACTCTTTAGGCATCTTTCCCCTTCCTGAAGGAAAGTGGGGAGGGTGCAGATTCTTTCCCTGGCAGCCTATACACATAATCAAAATTGGGTTTTTAATTTTTTTTTGGCTTGGAAGATTTAAAAAAAAAAAAAGGAAGAAAATGAAAAATAAGAAAATTTTAAATTACCAAAAAAGTAAACAATGAAAAGTTAAAGAGAGATAGAAAACAGAAGAAAAGAACAAAGAATATTTTAATTGCAAAAAAGCAAGCAATGAAAGGCAAATATATATATATATATAAAAGGAAAAAGAAAATATTTTAAATCACAAAAGAAAATTAGAAAAAGCAAACAGATGAAAGGCCAAAACAAAGAAAAAATAGAACAAACAAGGATAAAGAAAAAAAAATGATAAGGAAAAGAAAGTTTTTGTTTGAGGTCAAGTTGAACCAATTTTACTGACCAAGAAACTGAGGTCACCTGGAAGACTAAAAATCATATGAAATAGCATCCCCTAAATCTCAATTACACCCCAAAGCCAAAGGATTCCCACATGATACTTTCTGTAACATTGCTATTTTGTTTCCCAGTAGCACCCATCATGTGAGGTTGTCCTCATTTGCACCTGTGTCCTGGTCAGGCCCCACCATAACAGAAGCTCCTTGAAAGCAGGGACCTTGTTCTATCCACTGTCCAGCACAGCACAAGGACCCTGGCACCTTTCAGGGATATAACTTAAAAAGAAAGGGAGGGGGGCTGGCTGAGAGAGCTAGAGGTTCAAGTTTCTGCTTTGACATTTTCCAACTTCCACACAATGCTTATTGTGTGCCAGGCATTGTGGGCCTGCATCATACTATCCTCCAGAGTTGGCAAGGAGGTAGATGGAGTTCTCACTCTGATTTTTCAGAGGGTGAAATGGGCTCAGGGAAGTCACTTCTTGAGTGTCTATTTAAAGAGAAGCTAAGACTCCGAGGCACATATATTGAAGGGCTTCTTTAGTCTTCCCATTTCTGTGCCTGAGCCTGTCTCCTTATTGTCACACAGGATTCACACCCTATTTCTCAGAGACCGAAGGTGAGAATTTTGTCATTATTTATGTCCCTATACAGGTGTCATTTAAGTATGTGTGTGAGTATAAAGTCCAACCCAGGAATTAGTACATGAATAGTAATCATTACATGAACACGATAATTCTCAATTACAAAGATGATAATGATGCTGATAGTCAGTGAGGTAAGAGTTCAAGTACAGGAGCTGAGTGAGGAGCAGCGTGAGGTGAATGAGGTGCCTAAGGATGCGGAATTCAGTGGTCACTCAGCGTCATGTAAGTGCCTAATCACTTCACCCTAGACCCCATCTGTTCTGTAGTCAGGTCGCTTGAGTTCGGATCTGGAGCACTATGTCATGACCTTGTGTATATCACCCCCCTGCTCCTGATTCTAGAGAATTCATATATAAAATGGGGATGATAGTTATATCTCTCTTAACTGGGTTGTTCTCATGATTCAACAATACATGGAAAATGCACAATACCATGCAGTAAGAGCTCTGTCTGATAACAATTATGGTTATAGCTTTCTAATAATTATTAGGTAGAAGCAACAGGAGTGTTATAAAGATGATAATTATACCCACTTGGAGAAGGAAAAACCATGCCCCAGCAACTGCACGTTCAAACCTCCCTCCCCTAGAGCAATCTAGAGTAGGGATCTATGGTGTATTTGCATCTCAGAGCTCTTCCTTAGAATACCAATTCACTCCATGCCCCGTGGGAATGAAAATTGGAACTACAATTCCCAAGAGGCGCCCTCTATAGTGTGTAGGGTCCTGCCACCGCAAAGCCTGCCGGGAATTGTAGTCCCCAGGCTTTTGGACCCTAGACCACTGGTACCTGTATCAGTAGGCGGAGCAGCTGCTCTTTGGAGAATGGGATGAATCTTTCACGGTACTGCCGGGCCCAGTCGCGGGGCTCCGTGGGGTTCCACATCTTGCGGTACTCCCCCATCTTGGCCGCCAGAGACGACAGCGCCCGGGGGGGCCTGAGGGGCGGCGGCAACAGGGGCCATACTCGGACCCTGGATCCCCAGACCCCCCGGGTCACATGCAGCATGGCCAGATCCTTTCTCTGGAGCCTAAACGAGGGAAACGGGCAAGGTGCAAAGGTCATCTGGAGGGAAAGCGCCCTTTCCACTTCCATGTTTAACCTCAAGGGGCCGTCCCTACTCCAAGCAGGGCCCGCCCGCCTCGTAGCCCCTCTCGCCAGTCTCCTCCTACACTGCTCAGTTGGCAGAAGTCCCAGGCAAGGGTCAGAGGTCTTAGGTCCTGGGGCATTTTGCAAGCCTAGTGATCCGGTGATAGGACAACTGTTTTCTGCGTAATCTACGTGCCACGACGGGTTTTCGGGGCAGAGGAAATGTCGGAAAGGCTACATTTGGGGTGCGGGGGGCCCTCCCGGGTCATGCAATCCTTCGCCCGCTCCCTCACCTTAGCCAACGCTCGATTGTCATTGAGCCTCCCGCGCATGTGCAGAAAGGGGTGGCTTGGGCCCCCGAGGTTCGGCTTCAAGCAGCTATAAGACGCATGCGCAGCTGTGTCACTGTGCTCAACCCATCTCAGTTTACACCCTGGCTCATCAACTGCGCGTGCGCATTCTGCCTGCCTTGCTCCACCGCAAACCTTACTTGGCGCATGCGCTACAGAAGGGTCTTCGTATCTTGTGCTTCTTAAGGGAAGGGAGTGGGGCGGGCACGAGACCCCGGGAGGAGGGCCAGGGCTGGGCAGGACCAGGATCCCTCGCGCAGCCGGCCAACGGCGGGTGGCCCAACGTCCGCTGAGACCACGCCCCCGTTCGTGTCACCTCCTGAGTAGGCGGGAAAAGAAAGGGGCGGGACATGGGCACAGCCAATCAGCTGTGACGGAATGAAAAGGCGGGAAAAGGCCGACCCAAAAGAAGGCTGAGGTGGTGCCAAGGACCAGGAGGGGAGGGTGGGTGAAAGGAAGAACAGTCCTCCAGGGGACGCAAACAGGGCCTCCAGATTAGGGGTGACTCTGTCAGTGTCACCTCGAAGCCCCGCCACCTTCATTCCACGTCTTTAAAGGGAAGACCCCAATTCTAAGAAGGTAGCTTAGTGGGGGAGGGGCATGGCCTCCCAAGTCTAAGAGGATGGCCTAGTTCTGAGTCCATGTTACCTACCACATCAGAGGTCCAGCCCCCCCAACTTGAGGAAATACACTTCATGAAGATGGCCCTGAATTCTAAAGGCAGGGGTGGGGGGTTAGTCTAAGGAAATAACTCCATATCTCTAGGACAGTCTAAAATGGACCCTGAGATGCCTGAGTTCTTCATTATAGCTGCTGTCAGCCCCAAACCTGAAAGTGTTACCGGGCTGCCTCAGTCAGAGCCTCCTCCCCTGTCCCCCTGTTTCAAAAGGGCTTCCTCTGGTTCAGACCTCACAGGGACTCTCATCTCCATGCCATCTCCCCTTTGCCCTGGAAATTGTGTCCTCACAGAACAGCCCTGGTGGGCCCTCTGGCTCCTGTCTTAGGGTATGACCCCCAAATATCCCAGCCCTCTCCCCATCCTTTCTCACAGGAATGGGATCTCCTTTCCCTACACCTCCACCTCTGGGACCATGACAACCTTCTTACCCTTTTCACTTTGCAGTCCTGACTTCTGGGACTTCAGTAGCCCTTTCACTCATACCCCCAACTTTAGGATGCCTTGTACCCCTACATTTGGAATTCTCAGGAGCCCCATTTCCTGCACCCCCATTCAAAGCATCCTCAGTAGTTCTCTCACCATGCGCCTCAAACTCTGGGACCCCCATCCTCCTCCTCACCCCATATCCTAACTCCTGACAACCCCAGAAAACCCCTTACCCACACAACTTATTGCTGGGACCTCCTAGCACCAACTCATCCATGCCCCAATTCCTGGCAACCCCTTCACCCTGTGACCCTAACATCCCACCCTCGTCTTGCAGCGGCTGAGCTCCAGGGTGGGCTTGGAGAGCCCCGGACAGCAGCAGACAGCACCCAGTCTCCCTTTCCCCACCTCTCCAGGCCCCAGAAGCAGAGCAGCCACCATGCACATCCCTGAAAGCCTCCAGGACCTGGCTAACAGTGAAGCGGTGCAATTTCTGAAGAGGCCAAAGACGATTGCTCGGATCTTTGCAGGGGTGAGGCCCTCCTGTGGTCTGATGGCCCCCTGGGTGACAGGACATAGAAGTTCTCAGCCCCCAGACACAGTGCAGAGGGAGTAGGGTGGGAACGGGGAGATGGAAGGATCAGATGGAAAGACCGAGTCACCTTTATTGAGCACCTAAGTCTAGGTCCTGCACTCACCTGCACACCAGTGAACTCATAGAAAGAAAGAACCCTTCCAAGTTGGTGCCATGAATCCCATTTTTGAGATAAGAAATCTGAGGATCAGAAAAAGAAGTGTCTTATTTTCTCCCAGCCCCCCCTTTTCCCACCCTGAGAAAGAAGAGAAGAGCCTTAAATTTGTGCTGTCCAACAGGGCAGCCAGTACCCCATGTGTCTTGTTTCATTTAAACCAAACAGGAGATAGTCTATTCCTTGATCTCAGTGGCCATGGAGCTGGTGGTTCTCATATTAGTTAGCTAGAATGTTCCATCATGGCAGAAGGTTCTACTAAGCAGCAGTGGCTAGGGCTACTCAGTAAGCAGGAGAATCTAGATTCAAATAGAAGGGTGTGAGATGGCAGAGCCTGTTTGTTTTCCATCTCCTAAACAAGGGACAAAGAGAAGGGGCTGGGTCTCCAAGAAGAAAGCAGGGAGGAGACTATGTGGCATCGATATACAATGCCAGGTGCTGGGTGGTTGCCAGGCACTAGGCAAGCAAGGGCTTTCCATGGGTTTATTACATGCCTTCGTTACATACATTCACTGCATGTCTTTATTGTATGTATTTGTATTGGGCCTTCATAATACGCATTTGTTTCCCTGCCTCTGTTACTCATCTTGGTTACGTACCTTCATTTCCACATTCCTGACTAGTCAAGACATCTGGCATTAAATCCTCATTCAGCCCAGACTTTACTGTGTGACCTCAGGCCAACCACCACCCCTCTCTCAGTACATGAGGAGTTAAACCTGTGACTGTGTTTTGCCTCATGACTCTCCTCTGATGGAGCTGGAAACAGGAACCTGGGGAGATGATGAATCTTGATGAAGTCCAAGATCGTGGGAATGGAAGGGGTAACCTGTATGGAACCCAGGGCCTCTCCATTCATTCCTAATCCAGTGTATGTCCTCTCTCCCACTGCTGGAACGTGTTATCAGAGAGGGAGCAAACAGGCCTGACCCAGAATGCTGTGTCAGCCTTGTGGGGTGACACTCTCCCCATTTGCTGGGGATCAATCTTGGTGTGACCAGTGGCAGCAGCACCTCTCATTCTCAAAAGTGTCTCTTTTGGTTAACTAACTTGCAAGGTCACCCAGAGACCTTGAGCAAGTGAGGTGACCTTTCACATCCCTCAGGTGTGAAAAGAGGACCTTCAAGCCCTGTTCATAGGAAGGACTTGTGAAAATGAAACAAATCAATTCCTGTAACTCAGCAAGCCCTGCAAATAGTCATCTTTCCTTAAACACCCAGATTATTATTAGGACAAATCATTACTTGTGAGCAAGGGGAGAGTGGTGGGGTCTTGTTTCCATGGTGGCTCTCACCCAGGGGAAGAGGGGGGAATTACCAACTCCACATTCCAGTCTCCCATTCCTGCCTCATGTCAACTCTTCTGCTCCTCATTTACCATGACCTACCTGGGACTTGGATGCTGTGACCTGTGTTTGACCCAAGGGGAAACTGAGGCTTACAGAGGTTGAGTGATTTACCCAGCTGGCAATTGAGTCAAAATGGGCATCCACCCTCCCACCCCAAGCCCCACAAGGAAAGGCGGGTGGCCAGGGAGTGGAGGCCCAGCTGTCGTGGCCTGGTGTGGGGAAGGAGGAGGGCAGGGCTGCCAGACGTCTTGGTCACGGACTTTGCCTGCTGCCTCCATCCTCCCTCCTGCCTGCCCACCCTCCCTTCACCCCCCCCTCCCCCGCCCAGTTCAATTCCTCTCCAGGGTGTCTCTGGGCAGCTGGTGCTCTTGTCCTTCTTGCTGCCGCCTGCCAGCTGGTGCCTTAACTGATGAATCTTTGCTCTCTCCCTAGGGACAGGCCAGGGAGGGTGTGGAAGAGGTTGGACTTGGCTTCCAAGGGCCAGAACCCTCCCACCCAGCTGAGCGCCCCCCCCCCTTCTCCATCACAACCGAAGGTTTTTAGGGTCAGTGGACAGATGGGAGCACAGGCATTTGGAAGTCAGGAGGCCTGGATTGCACTCCCCCTTCCCCACTGACTAACCTTGAGAGGACACATCCCCTCTCAGGGCGGATCGCAAGATCTACCTACCTTTAGATCCAGCCCCTTCCTCCCTATACCCCATGCCTCCTCTTTCACAGTCTGGAGACAGACTGGGAAACTGAGGCTCCAGGAGGTGAGCAAGTTGCCCCAGGCTGCCTAGCTGGCAGAGTCGGAGGCTCTGGCTCTTTCCATTCCTCCCTAATGGCTTCGATTTATCACCTGTGAAAAATGACTGCAGAACATCCGCCACGTGGGGCTGGTACGAAGCTTCAGGCAGGTGGTGCAAGTCAGGGAACAGGGACTCAAAAATGATCGATAGGCCTTCCCATCCTTGACCAGGCACTGCCCAAGACACTGCCTTTCTGTGGACTCAGTTTTTCCACTCCTAAAGGGGAACAGATGCGAATTCCCAGTCGTCATTGTGACCACTTGTCATCACCTTTCAGAGAAGGCGATTAAGGCCAAGGAGATAGATGTCCAGAAGCAGAGGGGTTTAGGGGCTGGTCCTTTGTCTTTCCCTATCCCCACACTGAAGGGCAGGACAAGAGCAAAGAAGGTACCCAAAGTCATTCAGGTTTCAACACATACTCGCTGGAGTCCAATCCTGTGCTAGACCCTGAGGACAGAGAGAATCCCACACGGAGCCTGTCTTGGAGCAGACTCGAAAGAATTCTCTTCCCTTCACCTCCTTCCCTGATCCCCGTCTCTGTCTCCAGCACCACTGGAGTCAGTCACCAAGTTCAGTTTTACATCCTGATTATCAGTGGATTCACCTCAGCTCTCGTCTCCAGGTTTGTGGCCTGGGTCTTTCCACCAGTCTCCTCTCTGATCTTTTGACCTTGCCAAGTCATCATGAACTTCAAGATCTCTTCTCTCTACCTCCCAGAACTGGTCATCCATGCTCAGAAACTTCCATACATAAATTTAAGTCCAAGTTAGCAGTTTTCACTTCCTACAGCTCCCAAGTCCAGGCCTGTGAGTCTGGGGTTCAAGGCCTGTGAGGCCCACTTTCCCAGCCTTAGCTCATACCAGGTCCCCTAATGAGATTTCTCCATTCCCTGTGGGAGCCCCATTCTGTGGCATCTGGCTATTGCACATGCTGCTCCTCAGCCCCCGCCAACCCCCCAACACACACACCTGCCATGCCCTTCTTCCTCCGCCCAAAATCCATTCTTTACAGAGCATTTCAAATCTTCCCTGTGACTAAATTCAGCCCCATGAATTCCACTCAAACCTTGACTATCTTCTGGACCCCAGGTCCTAGCCTCCTCCCTCCCCGTTGCTAGTTGCCCCCAACCCAATCCATCTCTACATACCCCAAAATGACACCGCCCCTCCCCTGCTCATTGATCCCTATTACCCTCCAGGCAACATCCCTATTCCTTAGCCTTTCTCACCCTACAGCATTCCTTGCAAGTGGCACCTTCTCCAGAAGGCACCTTCCTGGGCCAACTCCTACCAGCCATCCCATGCACACCCAGTTCTTTGTACATCAGGTGTGGACCTCGCCACACCACTGTGGCTGCCTGGGACAGATAATTGGGGCTGGAAATCCTCACTAGGTTGCATTGATCAGAACTCCTCAAGGTGTCTGGTTCAGCTCAAGGCAATGCAGCAGGGGGTCAAGGCCAATTCAGGAGCTGGACAGTTGTAGTTCATATCTGAGCACTGCCATTTTCTAACAATCTGACTTTGGACAATTTCTTGTCTGCTGTGTCTCAGTTCCATTAGGGAGTGACATTCAGTGCCCACCTCCTAGGGAGTATGTAAGAATGACACAAGCAGGCTTGTGCTTGTGGAGAATTTCAATGCTGTGTAATATAAACACTGTAGGAGACCAGCTGAGATGCAGACAATTGTACCACAGTGCACTGTGTGCAGCATTGACAGACAAGAGGGATGGGGCTCCCATATCTGTGATGTTGTATTTGTTTGAGGGGGAAAATAATTCCAGGCATACACACACATAAAGCAAAATGGTAGGTAATGTTTTTAGGCACTGAGTGTCAATTATATACCTCTCCTTACTTTTCTGTGTCTTTGGGAGATTTCACAGATTTATAGTTGTTTTTTTTTTTTCCTTGACCGAGGTGACATTAGTTTATGACACCCTATAGGTTCTAGGAGTACATTTTCTCACCATGCCCAGCAACAAATATTCGGTCACTACTCACTACCAACCAATTTATCCATTCCCTCCCCACGCCTTTCCCCTCTGTTAACCTCTCATTCTATTGTCAGTATCTAAGTCTTTGTTTTTGTTTTGCTCTCTTTCTATTCCACAAATGAGTGAAATCTTCCAGTATTTGTCTTTCTCCTGACTTATTTCACTGAGGCTTATCTGATACCTTCCAGATCCACTCCTGGTGTGGCAAGGCAAAAATTTAATCCTTTTTCATGACTGAATAGTATTCTATTATGTCTATATTACATCTAACCATCGATCATGGAGCTTCACAAGTTTATTTGAAAAAGTGAATAAGAAGTACCCTGAGCTAGGTGGGAGAAGGAAGAGCTGAAAGCAGAGGGAAGAACTTGGAGGTGGAGAGAATAATCCTGATGGCAAATACCAAGCTCTTCATGGTACCCTGTGCCAAGCATTTGGTACCTGACTCTGGTTCCTGGTACCAATTTGGGGTGACTGAAGGAGAGTGTGGGCAAGTCAGGGAGGAGTGAGTGAAATGAGAGCTAGAATGGGCAGGGTGTAGAAAGACCCCTCTGGGGCCCTGTGGGCAACAGGCTGAGGGTCCTGATTGGAGGACCCAGCAAGAGAGAACCAGGCCTCAGCTAGGACCAGGAAGCATGGCAGGAGGAATGGAGCTTAGCGGTGCTGAGAACAGGGCCCATTAGGGCCCTGCTGTCTCCCCACAGGATCTGGGGGCCTGAACAGGTTTAGGAGATGCAGATCTCTTCTGGGCCCTGGAAATCCCCCTTCCCACCCCCACAGGTCTTCTCCCTCATCGTATTCTCCTCCCTGCTGACCGATGGCTACCAGAACGAGACTGACTCCTCAAAACTGCACTGTGTGCTCAACAGCCACACCCCAGCCTGCAGCTTTGCAGTGGGAGCTGGCCTGCTGGCCTTCCTCACCTGCCTGCTCTTCCTGCTTCTGGATGCCCAGGAGGCCCGCATTGCCAACACCCGCTTCAAGACAGCCTTCCAGCTCCTCGACTTCATCCTGGCTGGTGAGTCCTGGGGACCGGCCCCAGAGCCGTCCCTGGTCCCCCAGGGCCTCTTCACCCACCTAGCCAGCCTCTGACCTTGCTGTCCTGTTGCTGCTTTTACACTTGCTCTTTCCTCATGAGGAATTTTCCTTCTCTTTAGACTCAGGGTAAAGGTCACCTCTTCTGACCCCCAAGGCAAATTGCAGAGCCTCCCTGTCTACCCAGTTTTGGTCTCACAGCCACTTCTCTTTCACAGATCATTTCTTGAAAAGTCACCCAGTGGCAGGAATGCAGAGTCAGACAGAACTGGGTTCCCATCTCCTCTTGGTGCCGCCTCTCCTCTCTGGGGGGCCTGAGTGCATCTCCCTGCCTGGGCCGAGCTGCAGAAGAGGGATGTAAACCCCCTACCACGCAAGGGCTTTCTGATAAAATGAGAGCAAGACACCTGTAGTGATTGAGGGGTACATCCCATGGCTCAAGGTCAGCCTGGAGTCCCGGGCACCAGGTGCCTGTCTCATTTATTCTTCAGAACCAGCCCATGGAAGCAAGTTTTACTCACATTCCCATTTCACAGAGGAAGAAACTGAGGAATGAGTAGTTTATGTAATTGGCCATGCAGCTGCCAAGTGGCAGGTCCAGGCTTCTAAGCAAAGTCGGCCAAGCCCCCAAGCTTGAGGGAGCCTGGCACACAGTAAGTGCTAAATATTTGAGTGTTCCTTGTCCTCAGGGCTCCAGACTCCTTCCTCCCAGTCAGGCAGATCTCTACTCTTCGCCTACCTCTCCCTCTTCCACCCAGGCCAGTCCCAGCACCTCAGGGTCCTCAAAGGTCAGCAGCTGTAGCACCATCCCAGAGAACATTCTGTGAGGGTGGTGATGTTCTGGACCTGCACTCCTAACTCGAGAGCCATGAGCTACATGTAGTACCAAGAACTTCAAATGGGGCTGCACTGTCCTAAATTCTGTTTGAATTGCTGGAGATGCACAGTCAGGTGTGGCCAGCAGCTCTGTGCACAGGGCTGCTCCACACCAGGACAGGAGAGCTCCTGAGGGCTGAGATGAAGAGGCCAATCTAGACCCCAGCTGCCCTTCCTGAGCCAGCTCTTCCCCTCCCCTTCATCTCTCCATGACCCCACAGTCCTCTGGACAGGCATCTGGTTCGTGGGTTTCTGCTTCCTAGCCAACCAGTGGCAGCATTCACCCCGCAAACAGTTCCTTCTGGGGAGCACCAGCGCCAGGGCGGCCATCACCTTCGCCTTCTTCTCCATCCTTGCCTGGGTGAGGAGAGCCCCTTCCCTGGGCACCCTCTGCAGGGGGCAGGGTCAGAGGGGTCCCTCCCAGGGTCCACTAGCCCCTTCTGTGATCTAGGGGGGCCTGGGGGGTGGTGTCGGGTGCCCCAGAGCAGGGAGCTGTGGGCCCCTCTGCACCAGCAGCTCCTTTCTCACCCCACCCGAGCCAGCCTTCACCCGACACTTTTCTGCCCACAGATATGCCAGGCTTACCTGGCGTTCCAGGACCTCCGGGATGATACTCCCGTGCCCTATAAGCGCTCTCTGGACGAGGGGGGTGTGGTGCTGACCACCATCTCCCCACCTTCAGCTGCCAGCCCTATCAACACACCCGCCGCTGGACCCAACAGCCTGAGTTACGCCAGCTCTGCTCTGACCCCTTACCTGACCGCTCCGCAGGTCCCCCGCCTTGCTATGATGTCTGATGACTAACTAAACAGCCTTCTCCCCGCAGTAAAGAGATAACCCTCCTGCAGGAAGGTTTCTGAAACAGCCCTCTCTCTGTCCTGTGCATGTCTGTTCCTCTCTGGTGTGGCCCGGGTGGGAGAAGTCCTCCCAGAAGTTACCCCAGGAGTCTGTGCTGAGGTCTCATTCCCCAGCACCTCCAGGCAGCCACTAGGATGGCAGCCTGTAAGAGGTGGGAACAGGAAGGGGACTTACCTTTTAGGGCTGTTCCACACCCAGCCCTTGACTCCTCACATGACCATGGAAGGAGTCCCCACTGTAAAGCTGAGGTCAAGTTCAGGGGAGAGAGTATAAAATGATCCCTGCCCTCTCCAGCCCCAAAGAACAAAGCCCTTTCCCTCACCAAAACAAGGGCCCCAAGTCATATCCAAACTGTGTGAGGAGTTACTGAAGGAACACGGCTTGGCAAATCCGTGACTAAGACCAGACAAGATCCTTATCTTCAAATATTTTAAAGACTATCTCAGGACAGAGGAAGGGGTTTTACTGTAGAATTCCAAAGCTAATCAGGAACTCATACGCAGGCCAAAAAATCTACTCCAGTGGGTGAAGCGCCCCAAAAGGGGGAGTTGGGATTATGTCCGGGGGGGGCAGAGGAGCTCTCACAACGTTGAGTTATGCGGAATAGTTCTAAGTTGCATAGTTGCCCCATGAAGAGATGTAGAACAAGAGTGGAAAGTCATGTCACATCTTTTATTAAACCCACACATCCAACATGTCATCAATATAAAAATCCTTCATGGGACATCTTAAAGGCTTTCACAGTAAGTTCCCACACCTCCTTTGGATTCCCACCTCAACTGCTGTTGGTCATGTGTAGCTCCAGGCTACCATGTTAGATGGTGCAACTCTTGAACCTTCTGGTTTCTCTAGGACAGTTGGACATTCCAGTGTGGGAATAACAGGGTGGATTAAATTTATGTGGAATTTGTTGGCAATGAATTAAAAAAATTACCCAAAACTGTGCTAAAATTAAAGTCTACTAATTAAGAAAAACTTTATTTATAAGCTCTAAAACATAGACAGGCCAACAAAGCACAGGCATAGAAAGCCCACAGTAGACTGCAGAGCATCAGGTTACGAGCTGGACAAAGGGATATGAATGTGGAGAATCAAGTAGAGGCTCCCCGGTCCCTTTTTTTAGGGTGCCCTGTGTGGCAGGCCCTGTATTCAATTCAGGGGCTATAGAAATAAATAGGACACAGCCCCCTGGGCAGTGGGGCGGGCGGCATGCCGACTGGGACGTGGGAGGATTCAGGCCTACTCTTCACTCGGTCACCAGATGGACAACCTGAGACGTGTCACTTTGTTTCTCTGGGCCGAGCTGTGTGGGCTATAAAACCAAAGACTCAGACCAGATTTGGACTGGCTGTTTTCAAACTAAACCCAAGGGGTGCCACCTCTCAGCCCCCCAAGTCAACTCAAGCTGCTTTTGCTCCAGCAGTTTCTATATTAGGCAAAATCCCTCTACAAGGCCCCGTGGCTTTAAAGAAATAAGGAAAACCACTGGAAAAAGACACCCCCGTTGGGGATAAACAGGCAAGCTCTGGTATCAAAAATACAGGGCACAAACCCCGCCTCTGGCCCTTGCACCTGTTTCCTCTGCAAGCCACCCCTCTTCTGAAGGGGGTGTGGTGAGCTCATCTGGGTAATGTACATTGCCTGGCATTCGTAATGTCTCCAAACGCCAACTACCTGCCACCTGAAGTTTCCAGAACATAGAGACAGTTAAGATGATTAAGGAAGAGCTCAGTGGACATCTAGGAAATGTGACTAAGTCAGGAGGCAAAACTCTAAGAGATCCCAGCTTGAAGGAATTAGGCCAGGTGCAGAGCCAGTCTGGATAGACATTTTTCACTTGCCTTTTAACTCCACAAAACCCAAATCCAAATCAACAGCGTCCCACCCAGTAATGAATTGGTGACAAGCTCTCAGCCAAGTCCTGGGGGCTGTGGTGAAAAGCTTGCACGTCCCAGCCATTGAGCTCCTGCCATCTGTTGCCATCCAGAAACACAGACCTGGCATCATCAGATTGATGGATTTCTTTCTTCAAGAGAAGCCAGGAATCCAGACTTTAATGTGAAAATCTGGTTTTTAAGGCTGGCGACTGATTCTATGCATTTTAAGAAAGCATCCAGTGGGGTTCAACAAAATGTCCACTAAGGGGCGTGGCGGGGAGACAGGAGCTGCCTATGACCTCCACGGCACATGCTGTGAAGGCCATCCTTGACACTCAGGACAAGTGTCAGGAAAGTTCTGTGCTAAGGTAAGAATCGTTGAGATACACTTTTTCTCCGAAATCTCTTCCCCCAGGGGAGCCATGAGGAGTCAGGGATCAGCAAAGTCAAACGCCAAAGAGAGAGCCACAAGTAGTGAAAGAGAGGCATCATTTTCCTCGGTTTATTTCAAGAGAACAAAGAATCAACCAACAATTCTGTACAAAAACACGGCAGGAGGGCCATGGGGACCCTCGGCCAGCTCCCTCCCACGCCCAGCCCCGTAGCCCCCCTAAGTTGCCAAAAAATGAGGGTAAGAACAAAGAACTCAAACTTTGGGAAAACATTATTATGAAAAAATCAGGGGCGCCCTTCCCATCCCCCTCACCCCAGTGCAAAAGTTGGGGGGGGGGGGTGGTGATGGCTCATGGCTGTGGCGGGAGGTTGGGCCAATGAGGGTGTTGGCAGATTTAGTGTTTGGCAACCCCTGGGGCTGGGCGGTAGAATCTGGAAGGGAGCTGAGGGGACGGAGGGAGGGAAAAGCTCTCCCACCCTGCCACACCTCACAGGACACTCCGAAACAGTTTATAAAAATGGGGGCTAGAGAGTAGAAGAGAAAGGGGGTTCATCAGAATGAAAAACTAAATAGTGGAAAGCTTTTTTTTCTTCTCTAAAAGGCAAAAATCTACAAACAGCCCAGGTCCTGAGCTCCCCAAGAATCGGGGGTCCTCCACCACCCCCTGAAGCCCGTCAGGAGTGGGTAATGGGAAGTGGGGAGAAGTCGGTTCTTTCAAAAGTCACCCCTGGACCGAAAGGTTCTTGTCTTTCGTTGCCTTCCCCTGCCTCTCGCCGCTGTCGCCAGAGAGGGATGGCGAGAATGAGGACCGGGGCTAGGCTGGCAAACTCAATTTCTTCCCCTTTAGGACTGTGAGGAAAGAAAGGAAGGCAGGCATTACTCTGGGGTGTCTGGGGAAGGTGTCTGCTGCCCACACCCAGGACAGGCATAGGGACCCTGGGGTGGGACCTCGATCGCAAATGGGACAGAGGAGATTGGCCTCAGTTACTGGGGAACAGGCTCAGGGGGACCCTGGTCTGGTACTGGGGGCTGAACAACGGAGGCCCCAATTCATCTGGTGCTGACTGGCCCTCTCCTACCCACAAAGGACCCCCAGGCTAGAAGCCTTGGATTTCAGGGCTGGGCTCAGAGGGGATGGTAGGACGAGAACATCCCTTCTGATCTCCCCAGTCTGCACCCGCTGCCCCCTCTTTCCTCCCACTGACTGACCCATTTCTCAGTTCTCTGCTATAAATGTCATCTCCTCACAATGGCTTCCCTGACCTCCCCAAAGTAGCCCCTCACCCTCCACACCTGTTCACTAACATGTCCCTGGTTTCTTTCTGTCAGGGCCCATCTCACTATTTGCACTCATCATCTCTTTATTGTTCATTCACCATTACTCCCTGTCTTTGTTCCTACTGCCACATGCCTTGAGTCTGGCACCTGGACAGACACACAGAAAGCGATCAAGAAATTTGCTGGTTGAATGAATGCCTCTATGTTGGTGGGACTGAGTCTCTGAATAAATGAGTATCTTGGTGGGCCAGAGCCCCAAGTATCTTGGGTGAGGACAAGGATCAGCCAATGAAGAGGAGACCCCCCCTCCTCTGAACACTGATTTAGAGGGGAATTCTAAATTCTAAATTTTCTACGGCTATGAAATGAAAAACTTACAGCTCTGGAATATCAAGGCAGAGGAAGGACTTTCAGCAAATTCAGGGAGAGAAGTCAGTGGCCACCCCTGCCCCTCTGTCTGTCCTCTCTCCTCTCCAGGAACTGGGGGCTGGGGAGAGGGATGTCTAGCCTGTGTGGGAAGGGAGGCTCCTGCTGCCTGCCCAACCTTTACTCAGAGAAGTGGGGCTGCAGAACGCCTTGATTCTTGGGGATGCAGGGCTGGATTCTTGGGGATGCAGGGCTGGAGGTCTGAATTCCCAGAGCCCTGAGCTGAGCGGGGAAGCCCTCCCTCCGTTAAGTGACCCAGAGCCAGGGATGATGGCACCCTGCCCTGGGCAACACAGGAGCTGAAAAGGAACCAAAGTCCCCTGGCTGCCCTCCACAAGGGTTACCTTTGGTGATGTAGAGGTAGAAGAAATCGCAGTAGAGGACCGTCTGGACCAGGCCAGCCACGATGGCAATGAGGTCGAAGAAGCCCTCAAAGTGG
This sequence comes from Galemys pyrenaicus, assembly GCA_019455555.1. NCBI lineage: Eukaryota > Metazoa > Chordata > Mammalia > Eulipotyphla > Talpidae > Galemys > Galemys pyrenaicus. Next base: position 66,452 of record JAGFMF010011469.1, read on the forward strand.
TAGCGCCAGATCCAGTTGAAGAGATAGAGCGTGCGGTAGACACCCAGCGCAAACAGGTAATGGCTGGTGATGGTTTCCGCCTCACCCGTCTTGCTCACCATGAACAGCTGTGGCAGGATGGCCACCGACTCCAGGTAGATGGAGAAGGTCCAGAGGATCTGTGGATGCAGGAGCAGGCAGGAGACTGGAGAGAGAGGAACTGGACAGCAGTGCCTGTCCGTGTGTACTGTGCCCATCCCGCACACCTGCGCTTGCTTAGTCCTCCCCACGACCCATGAACAAGGTACTATTTTTAGCATCTCATTCTACAAACGAGAAGCCAAGGCCCAGACAGGAGAAAAGCCTTGCCTGAAACCACATAGTTGGATGATGGCAGAGCTGGGATCTCAACCCAGGGTTCGGAGTCAGTGCCTGAGAGGGCTTTGAAGTACCTCTCCAAAGGCTCTCGGCTCTGAGACTTCCTTCCCTCTTTGCAGCGTTGGGTAAGAATCAACCGTATCTCCCACCCCAGAGCTTCCTTATCTCTAAAGTGGGGAGGATTTTCCTGCCCTGCAATATCTAATTTTTTTTATATATATATATGTACACACAAGACCTGGGGTGCAGGCCAGAGGTGCAGGAGAGTGAAAGGATTCAGCAGAGACAGAATGGGGAGCAGAACAGGCCTATTGACTGAAATCCACTGCTGAGGGAAGCAGTGGGCGAGACAGGAAAGGTCTGCTGCACCCTGTGGGTCACCTCCCTGGCCGGGGATCGAACTCGTGCTGCAGTGGCTGTGGACAGCTTCACAGTGCTAAGACTTAACCCCTGCGCCACCAGGGAGGCCCCTGCAATATCTAATCTTTAGAGAGACAGAAAATTCACTCCAGAAGACCCTCCAGGAGCTACTTCTAAACTCAAACAGAAAAAAAAAAGGTAAGTCCTAACCTTCCAGGCCCTTCCTGATCCAGCCTAATCTCTCGCTCCCTCTCCTCACTCTCCTAATGGCTGATAGCCAACTAGGCCTAGCTGGTCCTCCAGTGTACCCACTTCCTTCTTCCTGCCCCAGGGCCTTTGTACTTGCTATCCTCTCAGCTCTTCCCCCAGACCGTCACATCCTCCCTCTTCTGCCTCCTTCTAGCCTTAGTTCATCAGGCCCTTCCTGAAATAGATCTTCCCAACCATCTTTCCCCCAAGATTGTCGTATTACTGCATCATATCTCTTTCCTGGCAATTCTCGTAAGAATGTAAGTTCCATGAGGCCCAGGATTTTACCTCTTGTTTCACCTAGTCCCTGAAACAGTGCCTAGCATATATGTGATGCCTGAGTGAATAAGTGAATGACAGCAAATGTCCAGCAAAAACTCCCCACATGCCTATAACAGGTCCCATTTAGGGAGCTGTGACAGTCATCCCCAGTGAGCAGGACATGGGAATGAGGTCGAAGACATCTGTAGTCCCTTTTCAGTTCTCAAAGCCCTGAAAGTCCCACCTGGGGTGATCTGAGATCTGCAGACTAGTCGAAACCTCCCACAGAAAATCAAGCCAGGTGGCAAGTGTGGCTCCTTCTTCCTTAGTGGTTCTGGTTTGAGCGGGTGACTTAGGGGACATCAGAACATTTTCATAAAGCTCACACTGATACAGCATTTACTGTGCCCGAGCACTGCACTGTGTCCCATCCAGGTATGAACTGGCTTCTGCCTCAACCCTATGAGGTCTGTGCTGTCGTTATCCCCATTACACTGAGAAGACTGAGACGGAAGGATAAGTTAACTTGTCCAAAGTCACACAACTGAAGTTGGAAGAGAAACAGTTTCTGACCCCAACTAGACTCCAGAGCCTCCTCCCATAATGGTTCAGAATCTTCCAGCGAAACTCCTATCAGGTCAGGTTGCTAGAGCCTCTCGGGAAATGTACCCATTTAATTGATAACCACACAACTATTACCCCGGGTCACCCTATGGGACCAGAATCAAGATTTAGGAGGGGACAGAAAACCTGTCACATTTTATTTGATCCATTTTGAGGCATCTGAATATTCAAAGAATAGTTTTTCCTATCTGAAGGGGCATGCACCCACACCCCTAAATCATAGGTAGTGTTGTGAATCAATATCACATTCATTAAAAAAATACAATGTTTTTTTTTTAAAAGATTTATTTATTTATGCATACAAGCACTGGGGTACAGGCCAGAGTCGTGGGAGGTGAGAGGATTCACCACAGACAGAGCGGGGAGCAGAACAGGCAGATCAACTGAAGTACACTGCCGAGGGGAGCAGCGGGCACAGCAGGAGAGGTCTGCCACGCCATGTGGGTCCCCTCCCTGGCCGGCAGCAGGGATCGAACTTGTGCTGCAGTGGCTGCGGTTTGCTTCATAGTGCGTTGCTTAACCCACTGCGCCACCAGAGAGGCCCCCAAAAAATACAATGTTTTTAAACTAAGAAATGTTGTTTTTTTAAAAAAAAAAAAAAAGGAATTGGGGGCCTTCCTGGTGGCACAGCGGGTTGAGTGCTGCACTGTGAAGCATCTGCGGCACAGCAGCATGAGTTCAATCCCCTGCCAGGGAGGGGACCCACATGACGCAGCAGACCTCTCCTGCCTTGCCCACTGCTCCCTTCAGCAGTGTATTTTGATAGATCTGACTATTCTTCTCCCCACCCTGTCTGTGGTGAATCCTCTCGCCTCCCGTGACTCTGACCTATACCCCAGCTCTTCTATGTATAAATAAATAAATCTTAAAAAAAAAAAAAGAATAAATTTGTTTACTGATTATACTCTTTAAAATATATAAAAAGAATAGTTTCCTTCTATGAGAAAAAAAATATATATTTTTAGCATGCCCAAGTCCATAGCCTGGGTTCTGAAAGTAGGGAGATCTGGGTTGCACTCCTGTGCACTGTCACCCTCTTAGTTCTTGAAGAAGTAGGAATGGGATGTCTGTGTTCCTGGGGGCCTAGGTACCAGACAGAATAATGACAGATTTATCGAACTGATGCTAAATGATGCCAGCTGCACCAGGGACTGTCCCCATCTGAAAGAATGACCCAAGAGATCTGGGTTCTGGTCCAGCCTCCTCTACCCATGGCAAGTTCCACTGCCTTCCCCAGCCTCAGTCTCCCCATCTGTAAAATGGGATGAGCTGGGATGAATGCTACAGGTAAGGTGGTTGATGATAGGTTTGCAAAGCCCAGGGCCTGCAAACCCAGGCACAGTCCTGCCAGGGCACAGTATGGTCTCCTTCTGACATCCATAGGCCCACGTCAGCCTCGATCAGATCTGGCCAGGACAGGCTTTTTGAAAAATCTTCTCATTCTGTGGCCAAGACTGTGCAGCCAAAACTCACAAAAAACTCCCAAATTGTGGCTTCTGTTGTAAACCTCAGCACGCTGTACCATTCAGGGCTAGCTGCCTACAAGGCAGAAGTTATAGGGTAGGAGAAGAAACTCCAAATTTAGGATTCCTGCCAGGCCCCAGCAGTCAGGAGATGGCAGATTTACCACAGACCCTCTCAAAATTCCTCTCAGGAATTTTCACAGGTTCCCCCAAATGCCACGTAATCAAAACCACAGCAGTTAATGTTTAGGGTAAAAGTATGGAACTGGTAGAAAAGACTTCAGTATTGAACAAAAACTGACACAGCACTTCCTACCCAGGGCCAGACACTACTTAGCCAACACTGACCCTTCCTTAGTACCCTATCCAGTATCGATGGATGGTGGCCATTTTCCAGAGAAGGAAATGGAGGTTTCCAGAATCCCCTGGCTGTGATGGAGATCAGCTCAGAGTTCCCAACTGCTTATGCACAAGAGGCTTATGTGTTTCACCATTAAGTCCTCACAATGACCTAATATCGACTTTACAAAAAGGGAAACTGAGGCACAGAACGTCGATATTCCTGCCCAAGTCACACACACAGAAAGAAGCAGATCTGCGATTCCAATCCAAGTAGCCTGGCTCCAGAGCCCCTGTTCCCAGTTCCTGAGCTATCCATGAGGCTCCTGACCTTTGGAAGAGTGTTTTATACCCCTTTCTCGCAGGTCAAACAGGTTGTTGTGAAAAGCCGTAAGTTCATGTGCATGAATTGCTAGAGCTGTACCTGGCACAGCTGCTGGGGCCTGGTTATCAACCTGAACCCCAAGTCTACATCCCAAAATAAGGAATTTTAAATAGACCCTTGTAGACAGCCTATGAGAGGATCTACCCCATCAAGGACCGTCCTGCCACAGCCAACCCAATACCACAAGGGGGTCCCTGACAGGACACCTACCTCTAGAGGGGTAAAGTCATGATTGACCAGGAAAGCCAGGATGGCCGTGGGGACAACGAGAAACTCCACCCGGAATGTGTCGTGGTTCCCATCATAAGTGGCTTTGAACTTGCTGTAAATCATCCAGACCGTTGTAAAAGAACAGGCAATGTAGACGACCTGTCGAGCGGGGTAAGGAGAAGGGCCCTTCAGCTTACAGCACAGGACCTGTGCCAGCCATAGGCGCCAATCCAGGAGTCTGGACAACCTCCGACCTCCCCCCCCACCAACACACACACAAACAGCCTCCTTTACCCTCAGAAATGGGAGTCTAGAAGCCTAGCCTCTCCTCCCTCAGGCCTGGGAGTCCAAAGCCCCTCTCCTTCCTCTGACCCAGAAGTCTAGACCCCCACAGCCCCTCCTCACTCAGGCCTGGGAGTCCAGATTCCATTTCCCTCCTCCCTCAGACCTAGGAGTCAAGGCCCTCGTCCCCTCCTGCCTGAGACCTAGAATCCAGGCCTCCCCTAGACCCAGGACCCATCTTCCTCCTCCTCAGACTCTCACCTGGCGCCCCCACCTCAGAAGGGCCCAAGGATATGGGTAGAGCCTTTACCTTCATGCAAGTATTGTAGAGTGAGATGTAGTTGGTGAAGAGGTCCAGGTATCGGGCAGTAAACACCACAGCAAACAGGACCTGACTCTTCCCTGAAATCCCTATGGTCCAGAAAGAGAGGGGTTTGGGGGTAAGCTGGGGGCCGGCTGCATGGAAAACAAATCAAGTTTCTGTACCTGGGACCAGGCTAGAGGCAGCGCTGGAGTGCAGCTGTCCCTGGAGGCCTCCCCAGCCAGCCTGCCAGAGCTGGGCCCTTTCCCACGGCCCACAGCCAGGGGGCAGCCCTGGCCCGGAAGCTACTCCAGCCCGAGGCTCTGTCCCAGGTTAGGCCTCACGGCAACCCCCAGTCCCCTCGGGGTCCTCCCACAGTCCTGACCCAAGGTGGGGGCTGAGGAGGATCCCCATTGAACCTCAGCCCCCAGAAATCAGTCTCATCCCTTCCGCTCCCTTCCTGGACGCCACCTTCCACGTCACCAACTCCCAGCCACCTCCCTGCCTGCCATGGTTCCCTGTTCCCAGTCCCGGAACCCGGGGGCCACCGAGATGGGGGCGGGGGTCTGAAGTGGGTGCCTGGAGCCACCCCCACCAAACCGAATACACCCCCAGCCTGGGGAAGGAAGTTGACCCCCTGGTGACCCCGGACCTGCAAAGGGGATCCCGAGCAAGTAGTGGGGGAAGGAGGGCGGGGAAGGAACCTGTCCCCTCAGTGCCTCCGAATGCTTTCCCGATCTGAAGATGTCCCCCTGCAGTACCCCCACCCCTTTCTCCCATCCCACTGGGGTTCTCACCGGCACAAGAGCGGGACTTCCAGATTTTTAGCAGTAGCAAAATGATGGCTAGGAGGTGGGAGAGGTCTCCCAGGAATCGGAAGAGATTCATGGTTGGGGGGGGTCTGGCAGGGCTGGGCTGGAGGGAGGCAGGCTGGCGAGAAGCTGCCTCCCGAGGCTGCTGTTCTAGCCGGGCGGCTGGGCTGGGGAGCGGGAGAGGGGCCCTGGGTGGGCTCCGCTCGGGGAGGGGAATCTGGGAGAGGGAGCCGAGGCCGGAGCTGGCGGCGGAGCTGGAGCTGGAGCTGGGACGAGGGCGGAGGGCGGGAAGGGGAGGGGCACGGGGAGGCCCCGCCCCGGGGGCGGAGTCCCGGCCCTCCGGCGCCCCCTACCTGGAACTTTCCGCTTACCGAGTAGTCGGTGGCGCGCACTGGAGACCCAAAGCACCTCCTAGGAGCTTGTGGGGTCCCTAGGATACGAATCCCCCAAATCCCGCGCCTTCTCCCTCACACAGTCTGTGCCTCTGTGAGTATTTCACCCCAACATTTAACAGTTACTTTGGCCTCTGAACTTTGGGTCCCTTAAAGGTGCCCGCAGCTCCAATGCATTCCCAAAAAAGAAAGCAGCCTCCAGCCTCCTCCCTCAGACCCGGGAGTCCAGGCCGACAGCCAGCCCCTCCTCCCTCACCCCAGGACTTGGGCGCTTCTTTGAGTGCCACCTCAACCACCTTGTGTCTGTTTCAAACATCCTGGCGCCAGGAATCTAGATCCACAATCCCTTCTCCCTAAGGGACCCATAAATTCAGGTCCCAAGTCTCTTCAGAACTGAGTCTTCTCCCCTATACACAATACCTGCAGTCCCACCTCGCATTCTCAAGGGCAAAATTCAGACCCACCCCATTTCTCAACCCAAAAAGTTGGGCCCCACCTCTCCCCATGCCAGAACTGCTCCCTCACAGATTCTCCTCACCCTCTGCCCTCAGGAACCTGGTGTTCTGTACCCCACTCACCCCAGCACTGCATGGGCACTTCTATAGAAGCCAGGGGCCCAGCCTCCTTAGCAGGAGGGGCAGGAACTAAGCAGCTGGTTTTGAAGGACCCTCTGGGGACTGAACCATGTTTAAGAGGGGGCAGACACAGCTTTTTCGTCCAGATATTTCATTACTCATGGGTGACAGACACTGGGATCCCTCAGCCATGGGGGAAAGAGAGGTGCTGGTTTTCTCAGGATGGGTGGACTGGGTGTATAAGGGTGACAACCACCAAGCTTGGATTTGCAGGCTCCTGAGGGCTGTTCGTGCTCCAGGGCCAGCTTGTGTGAGTGCCTAAAAGGGATTCAGGCCAGAGGAGGGAGCCTGGACTCCGGTCTGGGTCTGAGGAAGGAGGCTGGGGGTCTGGACTTCTGAATCTGAGGGAGGAAGGACTGGGAGCCTGGAAACCTACTTTGCAGGTCTGGTCCTCTGGGGTAATAAAAGCCAAAAGATGGGTCTTAGCATGGTGAAGAGTGAGTCCAAGAATGGCCTCCAGCTTCTCCAGCCTGAAATTGGGGAGGGGGGTGAGGGCAGCAGCCCTCCATGCCTTGGAGTTCAGGCTCAAAGCTGACGTCTTAATGCTGAGTATGAGTCCTGGGGGGAGGGGACGGGAGGGTTCACTTTTTTTATTTTCAGCCCCTCACTCCTGTCCCAGGAGAAAGGCAGAGCCTGTGAACTGGGGGGGTGGGGGTGATGCTGTCCCCCAGGCTGGGCAGAAGGAGGGGTCCCCAGGGAGGCCAAGAAGGGGGGCTGTGGGTCTCCTGGCAGGGGCTGACGGGGACTGAATGTTAATCGCATCCCGAGTGAGAGCGTGTGTGTGTGTGTGTGTGTGTGAACAGAGCTAGCATGCGAGTCCCTCCTGCTTCGGCTTCAGCTCCTCCAAGCCGCGGCTGCTGCGGCCCCTCCACCCGCTGCTTTCCTCAGCCACTGGTGCCCAGCTTAGGGCACCAAGTGGGTCCGCCAGGCCCCCAGGGGTCTCTCGTGCGTCTGCCATCTGCCCGGTGAGGATCTGTGTGTCCTGGTGTCTGGGGCTGAGCTGGGGTGGGGGGGGTGTGTCTGTCAGGGCTGCAGCGCCTGAGGGAGGGAGGGGTCTGTCCGTAAGGCTCTCAGAGCTGCCTGCCTGGGTGCCGTGGGCCCCCCAGTATCCTCCCCAACCCCCCAAACCCAGATGGATGGTGTGTACCTGGGCTCTGTGCCTCCTGCCTGCAGCCGGCCGGCTGGGCGTCTGGCGTCCCCAGCTGTCGTGTCCTCCTGTCTGTCCGAATAGCTCTGGGCAGCAGTGGCAGCCAGGCCCCCATTGCACCCACTCTGTGTGTGTGTGTGTGTGCGCTCGCGTCTCCCTCCAGGAGCTATGGGGGTGTTAAGGGGAAATCCCAGTGAAGTGAGGTTGTTCGTGTGGACTGTGTGTGTCTGTGTGTGTGCTCCTGCCTGTGTTTGAGAGTGGGGGCACAAAGGGGGGGTCTGGAGGTGGCCAAGCGAGGAAGGGGCCAGCAGTTCCCCACACAGATTCCCTTCCTGCACAGCAACACACGCCTGCCACCAGCTTCAGAGGTGACCCAGACAGACAGACAGACACAGACGCTGGGGGGGGGGGAGGCACTGAGGGCACAAAGGGGGGTGCGGATGAGCCAGGGAGAGGCGGGACTGGACACATGGACTGGGGGAGGAGCTGGGGCTGAAGCGGCAGAGGGGGGCACCCCAGGTGGGCGGAGGGGGATCCCCACGGGGTCGGGGTGGAGAGAGGACACCCCGACAGCCTCTGCAATGTCCGGGGCCCAACTTCCAGCGCAACATGTGTAGCGGCGTCTTCTCCTAGCTAGGGTGGCCGCAACCTTGGGGGACAGACAGGGCAGGACGGACCGAAGAAGAGGAGGGAGAGCTGGAGCCAGGGACAGGCAGGAGGTCCCCGCCGCTGCCGCTGCTGCCGCCGCCGCCGCCGCCGCCGCCGCCGCCTTCACCGCCGCCTCCACCGCCGCCTCCACCGCCGCCGCCGCGCCGCCGCTGCCACCCCAGGGCCTGGCCCCCCCATCAGCTCCCTGAGCCCTCTACCGAATTTTCGGGCTGCTGGACTCCGGTTCCGGTCCTGGCCCCCCCAAAACCGCCCCCACAGAACAGGGTCATGAAAAGGTAAGGTCGTGGTAGGGGGTAAGAATGTGGACCCCCAGATCCGGACTGGGAAAGTTGGCCAGGGGCCTCGGGGAAGGAAGGGGCTTGAATAGGAAGTAACGGTCTCTTCCCCTCCCAGCTCCCTGGTTTCTTGGGGACTCTGCTCCCTCTCTTTTTTCCCTCTTTGAGCCCCTTTATTCTAGGTCTGTACATCTGAGACTACCTAGTACCCCATATCTCTGATGCTTTCCTCCCTCTTCCCAGCCCCATATACCTGATGACCCCATATCTGTACCCCCCCTCCAGCTCACCTTCCCTCTGCACCCCCTGCCCGCATCAATCTCCCCCATCACTGGCCTGTCCCTCTCCCTCCCTGTTCTATCTCTCCCCTCCCTCCCCAGAGCTATGAGTCTGCTATTAATACCCCTGCCAAGGACCTTGAGGGCATCCAGACACCCCTCCGCGACCCTCATTCCAAGCTACCACCCCCTCCTAAACGTTCTGGAGTACACTTCCAGCCTCCTTTGAGCACCAGGATTAGGGTGGGGAGGGAACTGTGTGAGGTGGGGGGGACAGGACGCCCGCCCTCTGCAACACGACCCAAGGGGGGGCGGGCTGTTGATCAAAGTGGCCTCTAGTGTGTTCTGTGATGGATTGGGGGGGGTGGTAACAAGGGAGACAGGGGTACCCCAGGAGTCGCTAGCACCCTCCTCCTCAGCTGGGGGACAGGCTGTGCTGTGTACAGGAGCTGAGTGGGGCAAGTGGGGAGGCTGGAGTTGGGGGGTGACCAGGATGTTGGGGCTGATGGGCCTGAGACAAAAAGGGGATCCTTAAGGAGGGAAAGAGCTGGGGGCCTGGGGTGTGGCTCCAAATAGAGGATCTGGGCACCCGATTCTGAGTCTGGGGGCAAGAGGGGAGCCAGGAGCCAGGACTCCGGGTCTTTAAGGGAGAAGTTGGAGGAGAGGACTTCTGTGTCTGAGAGAGGACTAAGCATGGCGGGCCGTTTCTTAGGTCCTTGAGCGGGCAGAGGACGGGTCCTGGACTTCAGCCCCTCTGTGGATGGAAGTGGAGACAGATTCAGGAGTGGTGGAGACTGAGGGCTTGGACTTTGTGATCTCCTGAGGGTGCAGTTTCTCAGGATTGAGCCTCCAGAGTCCCCTAGTGGCTGGGGATGTTTTTTCTCAGTCCCTGGAGGAGTGGGAGCCTACCCCCTCAAATCCCTCATGGACAGGCCTGGGCATCCTGTCCTGAGTAGGGTGGAACCCCCAACTACCCTCTTGAGCCTCTGCAGGAAGCAGGGCTCTGGGGTCCCCCAGGCAGAGGCCTGGCAGGGGTGGGCCTGAGGGAGGCAGAGGAGGGGCTGAGGGGTAAGCAGCCATCAGGAAGGGAGGGGAGAGGGAGTGTTAACCCCGCGGGGGCCAGGCCACAGCTGTGGGTTATTTTGGGGCTGAGGGGGGGGGCTATTCTGAGCACTGATTGAGCCAGCTGCTTGGGGAAGGGCAGAGAAGAGGAGGGGTGGGGAGGGGGGAGTCAGGATTTGGGACATGAATGTTAAGAGCCCCTGATTCCCCTCCCTGAGAAGTGGCCCTGGATCTCCGGGGAAGGTGGTGGTGGGGCGGGGCTTATAGGCTGGGGAGGGGACTTGGACCTTTCCCCCACCCTGGCTGTCTGGGATGAGGCCCATGCTACCATGGCAACCGCACTGGCACCTGATTGACAGCTGAGAAAACTCTTCCCTGTTCAGCCCCTGGCCCCTTCAGCAAGCCCACCCACCCTGTGCAGCCTCAAAACTCTTTCTGGCAACCAGGAGCCTAGGTTCCCCACATCCTCCCTCAGACCCAGGACCCTGGAGTCTGGGCTCCCAGCCCAACCACCCCCAGGCAGCTAGTATTCAACAGGGGTCACAGGAAGAGATGCTGTATTTCCTCTAATTTACTAAATTACTCTGGGCTGAGAGCCAGGGACCCCCGCCCTTCCCCCCATTTCTCCACAGCTGTGTCCCCCAACCCCTTAGCCCAGCCTGGGCCTTGACTCTTTCTCACCAGCATTGAGAATGGGGAGGGGTCAGGGGCAGGAGGAAAGGGACAAAAAATGGTTGGAGTTGGGGGTGGAGGTGAGGGGGAAGGTCACAGGGGCACTGTCTCCCCTTGGGGTGCCCCACTAATTTCTTCTTCTCTCTTTCTCTCCCCCCACACACCTGACCCCTTTTTCCTTTCTCATTTTTTTCCCCTCACTTTTTCTTCCTTTTATTTTTGCTCCCTCCTGCCACTCGCCTTCCTGGTCTTCCTTTCATGTCTGTGCTGGGCACCTCCCGGGTGGGGGTCTCGATCTGTGCCTCGCCTCGCTATTTCTGTCTTCCTGTGTTTTCGATCTGCTCTACCCATCTCCTCCCTCGATCTCTAATTCTGCATGTTCCTCATTTCTTGTGTGTGTGTGTATGTCTGTCGGTGGCCTTGGGGTCTGGGTCTCCTCTTTCTGTCCAACTTTCTCATCTTTTGTCTCTGCATCTCTCCCTGCCTCACTATCATTCCCTATTTCTTCCTCTCTGTCTTATCTCTCTCTCCTACATCTCCCTATCTCTGTCACTCTGAGTCTCTCTGTCCTGGTCTGTTTCTCCTTCCATCTCTCCCCTTTTTCCCACCACACTTGCTCTCTCTGTGACCATCTCTCTTTCTCCCTGGGTCTCACTCTGATCCTATTCTGATTCTATATCTGTGGGTCTGTTTCCCATCTGTCCTGTCTCTTTGTCCTCATCCCCACCTGGCCCATCCCTTTTCACTACCTCCGTATCTTCCCTGTCACCCCATTTCCCACTTCCTCTCCCCATCCATCTCGCTCCTCTCCCCCTTTGCTGTCTGTCTGTCTCTCCATTTTGGTATCTCTCCCCCTATATCTCTCCGTCTCTGTCTCTCCTTGCATCTGTACATCTCCCTGTGTCTCTCCCCATCTCTTCATCTCTCCCTGGCCTCGGTGTCTCTCCCTCCACCTCTGCATGTCCAATCTCCCTGTATCTATCGCCCCAACCTTTCCCTCCCCTAACTCCACGTCTCTCCCTGCCTGCATCTCCTCTTCTCCCTGTGGCTTCCATTCCTGGGTCTCTCCGCTCCCGGTGTCTCCCCGTCCGTGTCCCTCCTCGGCTTGGGCACTCAGAGGCCGCCCGGCGGGGACCGCAGGCGATGCGCGGTGCCGGTGGCCCCGGCGGCCCTCGGGGCCCCGCTAAGATGCTGCTGCTGCTGGCGCTAGCTTGCGCCAGCCCGTTCCCGGAGGAGGCTCCGGGACCGGGCGGGGCCGGCGGGGTCGGCGGGGGCCCCGGCGGGGCGCGGCCGCTCAACGTGGCGCTCGTGTTCTCGGGGCCAGCGTACGCGAGCGAGGCGGCGCGCCTGGGCCCGGCGGTGGCGGCGGCCGTGCGTAGCCCGGGCCTGGACGTGCGGCCGGTGGCGCTGGTGCTCAACGGCTCGGACCCGCGCAGCCTCGTGCTGCAGCTCTGCGACCTGCTGTCGGGGCTGCGCGTGCACGGCGTGGTCTTCGAGGACGACTCGCGCGCGCCCGCCGTCGCGCCCATCCTCGACTTCCTGTCGGCGCAGACCTCGCTGCCCATCGTGGCCGTGCACGGCGGCGCCGCGCTCGTGCTCACGCCCAAGGTGCGCGCGACTGGCGGGAGGGGGTGGGGCCAGAGGCCAGGGGTGGGGCTGGAGCCACCTGGTGGGCGGGAGCTGGGAGGGGCGGGGCCGGTCTAGGGGGTCCACACCTCCCACGCTGTGGGGCTGGATGGTGGGTGTCTAGTGGAGGTAAACGCTGGCGCTAACATGAAGGGATGCGGTTGGTCTAAAGAAGGAGCTGGGTCTGCTCTGAGGCTCTCTGAGGTGCAAGGTCTGAGAGAGCACAATTACGGAATGTCAGGGTCAGGGGACAGTGAAGAGTTGTGTTGGGGGAGGTGTGTGAAAAGGAAAGAAGGGCTTAGTGAGAGGTGAAGAGGGGTAGATCAGAATGACAGCAAAGCGTTGGGTTTAGGGTTAGGCCAGTCAAGGAAGGGGTGAATCAGGGAAGGGGTGGGCTAACCAGTGAGGGTGAGTTGACAGAGGAAGCTGGATCCTGACTCGGTATGTACTAATGGAACAGGCTTAGGAAGAAAGACTGCCCTGGGAGTGGGGTTTGGGCAGAGGCATACCCAGATAGGGGAGAATCCAGAGAGGACCTGGGAGGAGGACGCCTACACTAAAGGCAGGTCCAGCCAACGAGAGGACAGATCTAGAAACTGCAAGGGATGACTGTAGAAGCTGGAGCTGACTGTTGCCTGGAGAGAGGTCTGCCTTCTGAGGGGACAGGATGAGACAGCTGGAGTGGACTTCTGGTAGAGACGGGCAGAAAGGGACCAACACCTGATATCGGGACTGAGGAGAAGGGGTCTGATGAGAGGACCTGCTGAGGGGTGGGGCCCACTCAGGGATGGGACTTCCTGGCCCATGGGGCCATCCTGAATGAGTGGAGCCCTATGTCTCCACAGTCCCCTGCTGTGAGGGCCAATGGTAACTAGGGTCACTACTGCATTCTGAAGTGAGTAGTTCTTTGTCTAGAGTACTCTTGGAAAGGCCCCTGTTGAAGTTTCTTCTCTTTGCAATGGGATTGTCTAAAGATTCATAGGTAGAAAACCTAGGAGTTTACTTATTACTTACTGGCTGCCACATGCACTGCATAGCAAGAAATCTGGTCCCTTGTGCCTCCGCTGCTGCTGACAAGTGCAGCCACATTGTTTCATTGTTGGCTGGCACTGTGGCCGGCTCAGTGTCCACCCATTGCCTTCTGGGAAATGTAGTGCCCTCTTTGTGCCCTGATGGAAGAAAGAAGGGTCCTCACATGTCTTGATCTGTGGCTCCATTGAATACTGAGAATGGGTCCTCTCAGTACTCCTGCAGAAGGGGTCTCACTGCATTCTGGGAGATTTCATCCCTTCAGGACAACTGCTGTATTCCCTGTACACATAACCACAGTCATATGCCTGGGGAGAAAGATCGTTTGCTCTTTTCATTGCATTACTGGAAGATTTATTGCGGGCTGATTCTGTGCCAGGGCTGTGTGAGGTTCTGGGGAATACAATTGTGAAAGGTAAAAAAAAAGGAAAGAAGCAGAAGACAATGTCCTTGCTCTTATGGAGGCTGCATTCTAATGGGGAGAAAGGCAAAATGAATAACAGAAAGTAAAATCTGTCTTGGTGGAAAGGGAATGCCCAAGGATAGGGAGGCCTCCATGGGGAGGTAAAACCGAACTGGACCTGAGAAATTGGTGGGCCATCCAGAGAAACAGGAGAAAAGTGTCCGCAGGAGAGGTAACAGTTAAGGACTAAGTCAGAAGCCAGAAGGAACTTCATGTATTTGAGGAAGAGCAAAGAGGTGGGGGTGGTGCGAGATGAGGTCAGTGAGGCAACAGAGTCCAGTTCATGCAAATTTGGCTTTGATTCTGAGATAGTCATTGGGAGGTTTTCAACCAAGAAGGGAGATGATCCAATTAATATTTTGAAAAGATAACTCTGGCTGCTGTGTGGAGAAAAATGGACAGAAAGATGCAAAAATGGAAGCAGAGGTGGGTTAGGAAGCTACCATACTTGTCTAGGCAAGAAAGTGGTGACGACAGGTTGTGTCAAAGTGATAGAGAGAAATGGACAAAAGGTCGTGTTTTGAATACAGAGCTGAGACGATTTGGAGACCCCTGAATGTGAGCAGGAGGGAAAGGATGACTTAGAGTTGGGGACTGAGCAACTGGGTAAATAAGGAAAAGAAGCAGGGAGCTGCTTTTAGGGGATGGGCACTGAGAATTCTTTTTGACATGCTAATTTTGAGATGCTTCTTGGAAATTCAAGGGGGGTTGTCGAGTTGAAAGGGTGATAGGTTTCTCTGGAGCTCTCCAGTGAGGTTGTGACTGAGGATAGGAGCCAGCAACATATTTAGTTGTGCAACTATGAAGGTGGTCTGTATCTGCTGCTGGCGGTGGTCCGATGTGACAGCCACTCACTGACATGTGCCTGTTGGGTACTTGACATGTAGTTAGTGCAGATAGTCATGGATGATAATGGCTGCCATACTGGAGTGTGCAGGAGACAGTATTTAAATCTGTGGATCTGAATGAGATTACCAGAGAGAGAAGACAGAGAATAAAAGAGAGGAATAGCAGGACACACCTACATTTAGAACTGTAATTAAGAATAATGCTCAGCAAAGAAAACAGACAGAAGAGACAGAGAGGTAAAAGGAAAATCAGAAAAGGGGAAGTCCATTCCAGGGGAAGATTCAGGGTCTTCAGCATGCCCATTGAATGCTGGGAAATGTAGTCCCTCTCAGTGGATGCTATAGTTTTCTCCCTGGATGGTACGTGTATTAACTAGTTGCTTTGACAGGTAAATCCCATGTCTTAGTGACTCAACACAATAAAAGGGTGTTCCTTACACATATAAAGTTCAGACTGGTGTTACTGATTGGCATGGCTCTCCTCCATGTGGTGACTCTGAGACGCAGACCCCTCCCTCTTGTAAATTCTGTAATCCCCTGGGACTGCAGAATCTCTTCTGGGGCTTCTGCATCAGCCCTCAGACAGGAAACAGTAATGTGCATGGGGGACAGTTTTTGTGGATGAGTCTCCAACTCAGTCACGTGGCTAAACCTAACGTTGGCCCAGCTCTGTGGCTCAGCAGAGAAAGAAGATGGGTTTGGTGCAGTTAGTTAATTTGGCATATTGAGAATTGTGACCTGAGTGGGCCATTGGGAGCCAGTCTCCTTGACAGTTGCTGAAGTGGGATCCCCTCTTAACCAGCTGTTGACTACTCAAGGTTCCTTATGGATTTCTGGGAGCCTGCTCTCCACATCAGGGATCCTGACATCCTCCTCCTCTCCTGCAGGAGAAGGGCTCCACCTTCCTGCAGCTGGGCTCCTCCACGGAGCAGCAGCTTCAGGTCATCTTTGAGGTGCTGGAGGAGTACGACTGGACATCCTTTGTAGCTGTGACCACGCGTGCCCCCGGCCACCGGGCCTTCCTGTCCTACATTGAGGTGCTGACTGATGGCAGCCTGGTGGGCTGGGAGCATCGTGGGGCACTGACGCTGGACCCCGGGGCGGGCGAGGCAGTGCTGGGCGCCCAGCTCCGCAGTGTCAGTGCCCAGATCCGCCTGCTCTTCTGTGCCCGCGAGGAGGCTGAGCCCGTGTTCCGGGCTGCTGAGGAGGCTGGCCTCACTGGGCCTGGCTACGTCTGGTTCATGGTGGGACCCCAACTGGCTGGAGGCGGGGGCTCAGGAGCCCCAGGCGAGCCCCTTCTTCTGCCAGGAGGTGCCCCACTGCCTGCAGGGCTGTTTGCAGTACGCTCGGCTGGCTGGAGGGATGACCTGGCTCGGCGTGTGGCGGCTGGGGTAGCTGTTGTGGCCAAAGGTGCCCAGGCCCTACTTCGTGACTATGGTTTCCTGCCTGAGCTCGGCCACGACTGTCGTGCCCAGAACCGCACCCACAGAGGGGAGAGTCTACACAGGTGAGTGGGACTGGGACGGGAAGGATGTGGGAAGGCTCCAGAACCTGAATACCTACTGGGGTTCTCCCTGGCTGAGCAGCCTCAAATGGATCACATTGCCCTCTCAGATTCTCATTTTTCTTTTCTGTAAAATGGGTATAACTGGGTCTGCTTTCTGGGGTTAAATCAGATAATTTGGAAGAAGGACCTAACAGGCAGTAAGTGTATTCCTATATTTCACGATACTAAGATGCACATTTTGTCACAGTTTAATGGTTTTGAAATCAAGATATGTCTTACAATTGATCTCTTTTTGTGGCTTGATTGGCACAGGTCTTCTTTGTGGTACCTAAAAATCGGGTCACATTTCTTCATTGATAGCATCTTAGATTGAGTGAAATACCTCGGTTAGTGTATGATCTCAGTTTTAGTAACAAGAATATCCAACATTCCAATTAGCCCCAGCAATGTAGATGTTTGTTCCTTTCTCACTTAACAATCCAGAGATGTACAGTCCAGGTTATTGGGGACTCCACTGCTCCATGTGATCATTCAGGGACCCAGGATCCTCCCAACTTGTTGCTCTGCCATCTCCTTTCCGCACTGTCAAAGATGAATGGTGCACATGTCTACAGTGTAGCTCCTAAGAAGAGGAAAAGAGGGCAAGCAAGGTGGAAGCAATAGGTCTTACATCCCATTGGTGAGGCACAGTCACAGGCATATTGGTAGTTTACAGTTACTTCCTATTGGATTGATAGGACATCAGTTCTGATTGGCTGGCGCTTGCTGTTTGATTTTGAATGCCCCTGTTCGAGTTCTGTCTGCAGGGAGGGTTGGGATGTTGACTCTAGGTGGGCCAGTGAGTGCCCAGCTCACATGCTGTTATTTTAGCAGTGGAGCACAGGGTTTGGTGGAAAACAGCATCTCAAACATAAGAAGCTTTGGGAGTGAGAAACTGATGAGTTTGGTTACAGAATGGTGGAAGGGGAGGTCTTAAATCTTGAAAGGAGTATGAGTTGAGCTTGGGAAGAGGTGACAGGTGAGAAAGAAGGTCTAAGGGAGGAGAACTGAGAACAGATGGGTTGGGAATCAGGATCCAAGGGCAAGACAGTGAGGAAACATTCCCTTGTTCATAAATACTTACTGAGCGCCCACTAGGAATTAAGGATCATGCTGGGCACTGGGTACACAGATGAGTAAGACCAAGATGTCTCTTCAAAGAATGCAGGGTGCTACAGGGATGGTGACAGGGATGGGGATAATGATAACACAACATGCTCCTTGTAATAATGGAGGTGGCATGGGTATTGTAGGAATAGCAGGAGGAATGCCGTCTAAGCCAGGTTGCAAGAAGCAGAATCTCATTCAGGTTTCCTCAGAGAAAGGCAGGTTTATTGGAAAGATAAGCATGCACAGAAACCTAGAGGCCAAGTCTGGGGACCAGCCACTCTTTCATCTCTTACTCTGTCTGCTTCTTCTCTGGTGGTGTGTGTGTGTGTGTTTGTGGAGGGGATTCGCTCTCTCTTCACTCCCAGCAGCTGTTCTCTCTTATCACCACATCCCCAGAATCCCTGCTGTCTCCTAATCCTCATAATTTCAGCTCATGTGTCTACCACACATCCCTCCCAACCTCACAGCCAATGTGCCCCCAAGAGAGGAATTTTATTGACCCGAATCAACCTTCCAAACTAGGCTGTGCCAGTCATGAGTCAACCTATGGAGTCGGGGAGACCAAAAGGGTGAACCGTTCATTTGTTCATTTGTTGAAATGCCCTTTACTGAGAGTTTACTAGGTGCCAACCTTGCTTTAGGCACAAGAATATAAATCAGTGAATGATGTCCCTTTTCTCACAAAGTTTACAGTCTTATAGAGGAGATCAGCAAGGAGATCAGACAAACAAGAAAGCAGAAAATATCCCCAGGTGATCATTTCTGAGACTTCTGTGATAAGAAATGCCAAGGGTACTAGACTAGGTACTCTAGTCTGGGTACCCTAGTTTAGTCAGCAAGAAAGCCCTTTCTGAGTAAGTGAAATGTAGAAGCCAAAAATGCACAGAATGAAGATGAATGTTGGAAGAGTCATGTGAAGAGAAGGAAGCGGGTATAACAGGTGCAAAGGCCCTGGGCCTGGAATCACATGCTTAGGATCCTAAATCCGCATAATGGGCAAGAGAGAGAAGTGAAATTAGGGGACAGAAAAGCACAGGGAGTCCACATCTCTTGTAAGGAAGGTAGGTGAGGTGAAGGGTTTGGATTTATTCTAAGAGTAGTTGGGACTTCATGAGAAATAGAGATTACTCTAGGCCATGGGAAAGGGATGGTGCAAAGGGGCCGTAATAGCTCAGAGTAGATGAAGACAAGGGAATTATGGGTACCGGGAAGACAATGAGGCTGGAAAGTAGACTGGGTTAGGTCACAAGGATGATGCACACTAGCTTGTTTCAGGACACTGGGGGACTATGGGTGAGCTATGAGCGGGAGAGAGGTGGACTTCATTTGGGGTGTTGAAAGACCCCTCTATGGGTAGAGTAGGGAAAGACTGAAGGAGACACTGGAGGCTGAAGGATAGGCTGGAGGCTGTGGTGGGTTCAGGAGTGCTGTGAGGATGGCGAAGAGCAGAGATCTCAGGAACAGGAAGATGGGATTGGGGAACTCATAGTTCAGGAAGGGAAGGTGAGGCTCTGGCCCAGGAACTGGGGCAATATGAGAAGCATTTAGAACATAGGACGCCATTATATAGGTCCAGAGACCTTCTTGGGGCTTCTTCCCAGAGAAAGGGATGCTTGAGCTGAGTCTTGATGACATAAGAATTGGTCAGGACAAGGTCAGGATGAGAAGGCAGAGAGAACACATGTGAGAGCCTAGAGATAAGACGCTGCTTGAGATGTTTCGGAGACACTTTGCATGCTGTACTGGGGCACACAAAAGGGGTTGGAGTATAAAGAGTTTGAAGGTAAGAATTGGTCAGAAATGGGGTTGCAGAGGCAGGCAGGGTCAGAACATGCAGGGTATCTTGGGCCTCTAACCCAAGCTGAGGGTCTGGGATCTTATCATCTTGACAGCTGAGGGGAGAGGGCAGAGCATTGAAGAGGTACATTTGGTATTTCAAGACCTTGGAGTGTAATTCCAACTGGAGGTTGGTGCTGGTCTATAGAAAGAGGACTTTCTCCGCTTCGGCCCCAGATTCAATCAAGTCCCCATATAACCCCTCCCTGGCTCCCCGGCAGGTACTTCATGAATATTACCTGGGATAACCGGGATTACTCCTTCAATGAGGACGGCTTCCTGGTGAATCCCTCCCTCGTGGTCATCTCCCTCACCAGAGACAGGACTTGGGAGGTGGTGAGTCCCAGTCCCAACTCCAGGCATTGGAGAGAGCCCGGAATTCTGGGTCCTGCAGAGGAGGGGGCTGAAGGCAGAGGCTCTGGCCTCTGACAAAGAAAGACTGGAAACCCAGGCCCCTGGGTTTGAGGAGCCAGGGTCTTCTGAGTCTTAAAGGGAAAAGGGATATAGGGCCCTGGCTCCTGGGTCTGTAATGGGTCCAGATGAAAGGTGTGATGGGAAGTTCCCCCAGGAAGCCTGAACATCCTTCTCTTGGCCAAGGTGGGCAGCTGGGAGCAGCAGACTCTCCGCCTCAAATACCCGCTGTGGTCCCGCTATGGCCGCTTCCTGCAGCCAGTGGACGACACGCAACACCTTATGGTGGCCACTCTGGAGGAGAGGCCCTTTGTCATCGTGGAGCCTGCTGACCCCATCAGTGGCACTTGCATCCGAGACTCCGTCCCCTGCCGGAGCCAGCTCAACCGCACCCACAGGTGACAGCCAGGGATCCAGGAGTTCCAGCTTCAGAACCCTTCTCCCTAGACAGTAGCCTTGGCTCCAGTTCCCTCCTCCCTTGCGACCCAGGGCACACAGAGCCCTCCAGCTTGGTCACCTTGGACACATCACCTAACTCCTTTGAGCCTCAGTTTTCCCCAGAAAGCGCTATCTTGGTTTTAGCTGCTGCTAGTCTCTCCCCTCTACCCTCACCTCATGGGAGAGCCTAAGGCGGGGTCCCTGAGGTCCCCAAGCCTGCTCACTCCCCGCAGCCCTCCGCCGGACGCCCCCCGCCCAGAAAAGCGGTGCTGCAAGGGCTTCTGCATCGACATTCTGAAGCGGCTGGCGCACACCATCGGCTTCAGCTATGACCTCTACCTGGTCACCAACGGCAAGCACGGGAAGAAGATTGATGGCGTCTGGAACGGCATGATCGGGGAGGTGAGGCTGACAGGGAACCGGTGGGAAGAGCGGGGGTTGGAAGGTGGGGAACCGGGAGGAACCAGGAAGCTTTCGGTCAGAAGGGGCGGGGTTAGGAGGTGGAACCTGTGTCCTGAGAGGGCGGGGCCTGAAGGCGAGCATACTGGGCCTGGGGATGCTTGGTCAGAGGCAGGGAACGCATATATATGAAGGGGCGGAGCCACAACGGAGGATCCGTCTTGGAGAGGGGCGGGGTCAAGAAGAAGACTGAGGCGGGGGCGGGGCTAAGGAATGAACGCTCCTGCGGAAAGGGGCGGGGCCTGGAGAATAGCGATGCTCTAGCAGAACCCGACCCCGGACCACCTCTTCCCTCTGCGGTTCCCTCTACTCTCATCTCCACCATTCCTGCTTTACTCCGCAACACCTCAACCACCCCGCCATTCTCCTAACCCTTTCTTTCACCGTGTCAGTGGTGTCTTCCCGGAGCCTGTCTTGCACTCCTGCCTGTCTCCATACCCACCTTCCCCAAGTCAACCTTTTCCGCTCACCCTTCCACATCCTCGTCCCAGGTGTTCTACCAGCGTGCGGACATGGCCATCGGTTCTCTCACCATCAACGAGGAGCGGTCCGAGATCGTAGACTTCTCTGTGCCCTTTGTGGAGACCGGCATCAGCGTCATGGTAGCACGCAGCAATGGCACCGTGTCCCCATCTGCCTTCCTTGGTGAGCCTGGGACAGCTGTTCTGTTATTGGCATTGCCTGTGCCACCTAGGTTACGCCAATGAAGTGAGTCTTCACTTCTGAGTCTCAGTTTCCCAATTTGTAAATTAGCAGAAGTGCCCAACCAGAAATGACTGAACTAGGAAGCCACGGAAGCTTGAATTTCAGGAACCATCTCTTACATGGCTGCTTCAAGGCCCTGGACCTAGTTTTGTATTCATAATTTTGTTTTGTTTTTTAAAGAGAGCCCACAAAAATCCAAGTCTATCCTGATAGATAAGTAGGCAATGAGGAAAAGAGATGGTGCTTGCATTGGGTAAGGGCTCAATTTGCACATCAGTGTTTACTGAACACTCACTGTGTGCCAGGCTCTGGACTGCACACAAATCCCTGTCCTCTAAGAGCTTGCCACCTGATGGGAGAGACAGAATATAAAGTCTTATAGGGGTTCGTAGACAAAATCACTTTAGCTGGTGATCAGTACTATAATAAACTCAGCTAGTGTAAAGAGATGGAGAGGAAGAGGATGGGTGGGTGGTCAGGTGCCTCTGTGTAACCCAGCCCTGCATGGATCTCGCTGGAAAAGCATTCAAGCTAGAAAGAACAGGATGGGAAAAAGACCCAAGGTGGGAATATATGTGGAGTATTTGTGAGCTATGTGGATACCTATGTGGCTGGAGTCAGGGAGTGAGGGAGTGGGAGGGGCAAGAGATGAGGAGTGACAGGGAGCAGGGCAGATTGCTCAAGACCATGGTAGGGAGGTTGAGCTTTAATTCTTTGAGCCATTATGATCAGCTTTAGGTTTCAAAATATTGCACTGTTTGCTCCGTGAAGGAAGGAGAGCTTTGAGGAGGCCACTGAGTAGTCTGGGCGAAGAGGACGAGAGTATGAAATAGGGAGAGGGCAGCGAGGGTGAGACAGTGGACGGACATGGGGTCTGATATGGGAACTGACACCCAGATGGGTTGGTGGCTTTGAAGTGGGTTGAGCAGAGATCTCACTGCCTGAGCATGGAGAAGACAGAGGAGACATGTGCAAGGGGCCAAGCACACCAGCTCACATCCACTCTCTTGTTCTCTGAAGTCTGAGCAAAACTCCATGGCAGGGGAGCGACAGGGTGAAGGGACATCCTTCCCTTATTTTTTGGCTTCTCTATCAGTCCCCGACAATGTCTCTTGTGGCCTCCTCTTTGTCCCAGGGTCTCAGCCAGGTACCCTGAGAGACACCACGTGGGGCATCTGCCATCAGCAAGGAAGTGACAAGGTCATGTTTATGCCCCACAGAATTGTCTAGCAGAGGTGATAGGCATGTCCCAGATACCACGGTGACAGTCCAGGGTGGTGACCCTGCTGTGACTGTGCAGCTCTGGTCACTTGCATTTGGCTCAGGGAGGTCAAGTCATGCGGTGCCGATCTCAAGGAAAGGGTGACTTGGGTTTACTGTCAGCCAGCTCCTGGAGGCAGGGTGAGGAGGGAGACTGGACACCAGCCTGTCTGAAGGGCAGGGTGGGGCATCTGGCAGGGAGGCCTTGAAAACAGAGGCAGAGAGGGTGTGGTTCATTGGGGGAGCTGGGAGTTCTGAGTGGTCAAAGCAGTGGGGTTTTAAGAGAGAGCCAGGCCGGCTGGAGAGAGGCGTGGAAGCAAGACTTAGGGGCAGGGACTTTGTTCTGAGGCACTGGGAGGTCTGTGCGGGGAAGGAGGAGACTGTGTCATATCTGGGTATAGAAAGAGCCTCCAAGGCCCTGGAGAGATGGGCTGGAGGGGTGATACTGGGAGATATGCCAGGGTAGAGGGCGAGGTCAGCCATATTGGCCTCCAATGGACAAGCTGAGGTAGCAAGAGGGGTGAGAGGGTAGAAGCAAGGGACTGGGAATTCATAGGCTGGGAAGAGGGAGTGGGGAGGGGCTGAATATGGCACATGATGGGGAGGGAGGTTAACCTATGACTCATTGGGTGGGGGGGGCTCTCAAGATGGGAAGCCTGGGATTTGGAGTTAGGCTCAGTGGGGGTCATGATGAGTAAAATGGAAGGGGGTTGGCCCTCTGACTGGAGAGAATGAGGTCTGGAGCTCAGGAAACATGTGGAAGACAGTTTTAGAGATGACTAAGATGGCTGTCTTTGAGAGACTCTCCCATCTTCCACTAGATGCGGAACTTGGCAAGGGGACAGAGTAAGACAGGTTCCAACCTGCTCTCTGCCTTTCCACCTGTCTGTGGTCCCCTCCCCCCAGTCCTTAACTTGGTTGAGACATAACTGCACACCCGCTTACCCCTAGAGCCCTACAGCCCCGCCGTGTGGGTGATGATGTTCGTCATGTGCCTCACGGTGGTTGCCGTCACTGTTTTCATCTTTGAGTACCTCAGTCCTGTTGGCTACAACCGCAACTTGGCCACTGGCAAGCGTGAGTCCCCTTCTTCTATTGCCCTTCCTTGCAGTACCTAGACCTCAGGTAGAACTACATTTCCCAGCAATCCTGGGATTGGGTAGAGCTATGCTTCTTGAGGGGGCAGAGGCCTTGGGGCCACTGGAAATTATAGTTCTTTCTACTCCCTCATTGAGCAGAAGGGATTTGGGGTCCATGTCCCCCTCCTGGCCCCCCTGCAGGCCCTGGCGGCTCAACTTTCACCATTGGGAAATCTATCTGGCTGCTCTGGGCCCTGGTGTTCAATAACTCAGTGCCTGTGGAGAACCCCCGAGGGACCACCAGCAAAATCATGGTGCTGGTGTGGGCCTTCTTCGCCGTCATCTTCCTCGCAAGCTACACGGCCAACCTGGCTGCCTTCATGATCCAGGAGGAGTACGTGGACACCGTGTCTGGGCTCAGTGACCGAAAGGTGCGTGTTTTGGGGGTGGGAGGGCTGGGGAACTGAGCTAGGAGGTCGCGGCTTGGCGTGTGGGAGGCCAGAGAGGGGTTCCTGGGGCTTTTTCCTAGACAGAATTCCAGAATGGTTGAATGGAATATTCTGGAGGAGAAAAGGTATGTTTCACGGTGACTTGTTAAAAATTCTCAGGGGAAGAGATGTCCTCAGATGTTCTAGGGACAGTCGTGTCAAATGGGCTCTTGGAGACCAGTGTTTCCCTCACGCTGAAGAAGGGCTCGTTTTTGACATTTCTAACCCAGCAGAGCCAACATGCTTGTAAAATGCAATCAAAATGAATGACCAGGCAAAAAACTAAATTTAAAACCAAGACATGCAAAATTCAAAGCTCAAGTTTTATGTATTAGGTTCAGCAGACGTAAAATGATCCTGTCAAGTTGCTCTCAATGCTCACTGTCTTTTTTTTTTTTTTAGCACACGACCCTCCGATATGAGTAGTACTACTCTATTAATAAGCTGACGTTGATTCTTTTTATTTATTTATTTATTTATGCATACAAGAACTGGGGTACAGGCCAGAGTCATGGGAGGTGAGAGGACTCACCATACAGAGTGGGGAGCAGAACAGGCAGACTGACTGAAACACACTGCTGAGGGCAGCAGTGGGCGAGGCAGGAGAGGTCTGCTGTGCCATGTGGGTCCCCTCCCTGGCCCGAGGCAGGGATCGAACTCGTGCTGCAGTGGCTGCAGTCTGCTCCATAGTGCGTTGCTTAACCCACTGCGCCACCAGGGAGGCCCAATGCTCACTGTCTTGATCTCGGCCCTCCCCTCTTCGCCGCAGAGCAGTTTGTTCAGGCTGGCGTGGGCAGGGTGGGCTTAGAGACGAAAGTGTTTCATTGGGCACTGTGGCCTGGTGGAAGGATGAAATACTGATTCACTGGCAGGCAGCGAGCACTTCTTGGTAATGGACTAGGATAGACTCGAAAGTACGTCTGATTACTTACATCTCATGTAATGAGGGTAAGTGTGTTTTTAGTCAGGCCACTGAGCTAGCACACCCCTATCTGAGTCCATCTGTTGTTAAAATAGTGAACTATTTCTGAATGGGTTGGAAAAAGCTACTGCCCTCTGCCCCCGTGCCAGCTCCCACCCCTGGATGGCCCATGATTGATCTAGTGAACAGTTAATACCTGGCACACGGTGGGGTTCAGGGATCCTTTTTTATTTTTAAATTTTTAAGATTTAGGGCCTCCCTGGTGGCGCAGTGGATTAAGCAACGCACTATGAAGCAAACCGCAGCCACTGCAGCACGAGTTCGATCCCTGCCGCCGGCCAGGGAGGGGACCCACATGGCGCAGCAGACCTCTCCTGCCTCGCCCGCTGCTTCCCTCAGTAGTGCATCAATTAATCTGCCTGTTCTGCTTCCCAGTCTGTCTCTGGTGAATCCTCTTACCCCCCGCACCTCTGGCCTGTACCCCAGCTCTTGTATGCATAAATAAATAAATCTTTAAAAAAAAGATTTATTCATGCACACAAGAACTCACATACAGGCCAGAGGCGGTGATGAGAGGACTCACCACAAGCAGAGTGGGGAGCAGAACAGGCAGACTGACTGAAACACACTGCTGAGGGGAGCAGCGGTCGAGGCAGGCGAGGTCTGCTGTACCATGTGGGTCCCCTCCCTGGCGGGGTATGGAACTTGCTCTGCTGTGCTGCGCATGCTTCACAGTGCTGTCACTTAACCCCTTGCAGCGCCAGGGAGGCCCCCGGGATCCTTCTTGAGCTCTGTAGCCCGTGTTTTTTTCTGATTGGGCCATGATCAGACCAGGCTGGGTATGAAATATTTCAAGATGGCTTGTGATCACGTCTACCCAGGTATCCATAAACATTCCCGCGTACATATGTGTATATATCTGCAGGTGGATGTATGGATAGGGAGTAGAGAGGTGCCTGCTGCTGTGGGTCTGCAAGTATGAGAAACACTTCTGGACTGGGCTGTTTCTGCCAGTTTGTGGGAGTCCCCTAGAATGGAACATCTGGTGGGGGACATTCTCTACCCAGATGCCCACAGGGTGGGGACCACAATAACCTCTCATTCTGCCCCAGTTCCAGCGGCCCCAGGAGCAGTACCCGCCCCTGAAGTTTGGGACAGTGCCTAACGGGTCCACGGAGAAGAACATCCGCAGCAACTACCCCGACATGCACAGCTACATGGTGCGCTACAACCAGCCGCGAGTAGAGGAGGCGCTCACTCAACTCAAGGCAGGGTCAGAGCAGACTGGGGCCGGGGGCGGGGCGGGGCGGGGCGGGGCAGGGCGAAGTGGGCGGGGGAGGTTGCCGAGGTGGCGGGAGCGTGGTGGGGGCGGGGAACGAGGTGGGGGCGGGGCGGAGCGACAGACGCTCGTCGTTGGCCGAAGACGCCTTGAGGGTGGGAGTGACTGCCCCTTCCAGGACTGGGGGTGTGAAGTTTTCAGGGATCCAGTATTTACGGATTCCAGGGCCAGGGCCAGGCTGACAGGGTTGAAATGTAGGTTCTGCCCTTTTTTGGGCGTGTGGCCTTTGGGCAAGTTACTCAACCTTTCTGAGCCTCAATTTCCTTCTTTGTAAAATGGGGATAACAAAAGGACCCACTTCATAATGTTGTTATAAGAATTATTATTGTTATGATTATCAGCTGATAGCTTATCATATTTTTTTTAAGATTTTTAAAATTTTTATTTTATGAATACAAGAGTTGGGGTACAGGCCAGAAGCGGGGGTGGGGGTGGGTGAGAGAATTCACCAGAGACAGAGTGGGGAGCAGAACAGACAGATTGACTGAAATACACTACTAAGGGGAGCAGGGGAGGCAGGAGAGGTCTGCTGCCATGTGGGTCCCCTCCCTGGCTGGGGATCGAACTCGTGTTGCAGTGGTTGAAGAAGCCCCCACGGTACCAGTGCTCAACCCGTTGAGCCACCAGGGAGGCTCCTCATAGTTATTCTTAATAATCAACCCATGCAGAACACTTGGAATAGTGCCTGGCACACTGTGTCTGCCACTATTATTACTATTATTATTGTCATATCTAGTCTCACTGGAATTAATACTTGGCTTATGTTGCTTTTTATTTTTTTAACATCAGTTCCCCAAATCATAGAGATAAAGTTAAATTCAAGCCTCAAAGTGCAATCCAAGGTGAGAAAAATGCTGAACGCGGTAACTGCTGCCGTGTCTCCCTTTTCCTTAGTCATTCAGCATACATTTAGTTTCTTAACCCCTGTTCTATGCCAGGCAGTGAGCAAACAGACCATGAATTCTGTCCTTAGAGAGTGCTGGGTCTAGAGGTGGGAAATAAATGATAAATATTCAAGCAGAAAAACCAGCCTGATCATTCAGAAAGTGATGTTGAACTTGAGCACAACTGAGCTGGGATATAGTCACCAAGGTGTTCATGGTGGGCCTCTTGGCCGAGGTGACCTGAGCAGAGCGCTGAAAGAGGTGAGAGAGAGAGCCTGGTGGACTTCTGGAGGCAGTGCCTTGAGGTAAAGGAAACGGTATGCAAAGTGCCTGACCCTGGAGTGGTCTTGGCTGATCAGAGGAAGAAGGTCAATAAGGGTGAAGTTCAGAGAGCTCAGATGAGATGAGGACTAAGCCAGGGCTGGGTTTTATTCAAAGCGTAGTGAGGGGCCTTCCTGGTGGCACAGCGGGTTGAGCCCCGCACTGTGAAGCATCTGTGGCACAGCGGCACAGCAGCGAGAGTTCCATCCCCGGCCAGGGAGCGGACCCATATGGTGCAGCAGACCTCTCCTGCCTCACTCATTGCTCCCCTCAGCAGTGTATTTCAGTCAATCTGCCTTTTCTGCTTCCCACTCTGTCTCTGGTTAATCCTCTTACCTCCCGTGACTCTGGCCTGTACCCCAGCTCCTGTATGTATAAATAAATAAATCTTAAAAAAAAAAGGGTAGTGAGAAGCCACGGGGCAGGGTACTTTATATATAGAGAGGAGTATGATCTCTTTTTAGGGAGCCCTCTGATTGCCATGTGGAATATGGATGAAGGGGAGGTGTAATCAGATGGAGAGTGGTATAATGGGGACTGTGTGATGAAGGTTATTATGTCCCCTAAATCACCTTCGCCAGGGCCCACCCTCGGCACAGCACTCAAACAGCCGCTCTTAACTGGGTCTTTTTTACCCTCTGGCTTGATCAGAATAATTGGACTGCAGGGAAAGAACGCAACATGGCTTCTTTTCAAGAAATCAATATAGTTTCAGTAAAATGATAGGTTAGCATGAAGACACAGGGGTGTCGCTCAGAACCAGTTACAGAAAGGAAGGGAAGGCTATGCTTTGTGGAAATGTGCAAGTCACTCATTCATTTACAGATTTTTTTTAAAAAGAGCACCAACTCTGTATTCCTACACTCAATAGCTGTAGTCAACAAATGGTTTTTTGGGTATTTTTTTTTTTTTACCTCTCACAATAAGAAATCCAAGGATGAGAGCCTCCCTGGTGGCCTAAAGGTTAAGACTCAGTGCTTCCACCACAACAGCTTGAGTTCAATCCCTGGCCAGGGAGGGGACCCACATGGCACAGCAGACCTCTCCATTTCCCGTGCTGCTCCCCTCAGCAATGTATTTCAGTCGATCTGCCTGTTCCACTCCCCGCTCTGTCTCTGGTGAATCCTTTCACCTGCCCACCATGAATATGTATATTCATGCCTATACCGCAGTTCTCCTATGTATAAATAAATAAAATATTAAAAAAAAATAAATCCAGGGGTGGCATGAAGCTCAAAGATACAAATTCTTCACATACATTTGTTCCACCGACTTTGGAGCACAAACCTTCTGTTTTCCAAAGGGAAAACAGGGTGATCTGGATGTGGATCCTTACCTGCCTTTGAGAACTCAGGATAAGACCCAAAAGCAGGCACACAGAGAATAATTTTAAAAAGAGATTTATTTATAAGGGGAATGAAAAAAAGGAGAATAGAGAAAGAGAGTAAGACCATCTGAGTTGAGACATTAGGGTACAAGTTGAAAAGCAGAAAAGGCAAGGGAGCCTCAGCCTCAGTTACATACCAAGCATGGCTGCCAAACGCCACCCCTAGTTCCCAGCATACCCCCATTCAGATAGTCAGATTCATGACTTGCTAGGAATTGGAATTCTAGTTGCCTGGGATTGCTTCAGCATGGAGATGGGATGGACTCTAAAAAATCAGGGAGCAGAGTTCATTCAGGACATCATGCTTAGAGTACGCTCCTTACTGTTACTCCAACACTTCGTGCTTATGATGACTGAACCCTAACCCGCATAGTCACAAGATGGCTGTCACCCCCCTCCGTGGAGCACAGCTTAGCTCCAGGCAGGAATGAAGAGGAAGACTGAAAGAGGGGAGGATTTCCCCTCACAATGTCTTGCCTCTTTTGTGTGTGTTAGGGGAGGTATGCCTTCCTCAGAGACTTTTAGCTATATCTCAGAATATGTCAGCTGGCTCCTCATAGCTGCAAGGGAAGCTGGGAATGGGTATGTTAGCCCTTGTGCAATTTGCATTTGCCACCTTGTAGCTTCTCTCTTGAAACTTTTCCTTCTCCAGCTTTCTCTCTCCTTTCTCACAATTCCTGGGGTCACATCATCTCTTGTCTCCCATTTCTTGGTAGCTTCTCTCCATGCTTTCCCTGCATGCCTCTTTGTTTTTTTTCTTTTAAGATTTTATTTATTTGTGTATACAAGAACATGGGGGGAGTGGCGGGAGGGGGTGAGTTGTGTGTGTGTGTGTGTGTGTGTGTGTATTCACCAGAGAGTGCTCCGAATCCTAACCACTAGACCACCAGGGAGCTTGGATTCACCAGAGAAAGAGTGGGTAACAGAACAGGAAGAGCAACTGAAATACACTGCTGAGAGGAGCAGCGGGTGAGGCAGGAGAGGTCTGCTGGGCCATGTGGGGCCAGAGATCGAACTTCTGCAATGGCTGCAGAAGCCCCACAGTGCAGCGCTTAACCCCTTGCGCCACCAAGGAGGCCCCCTGCATGCCTCTTACTTCTGGCACTGAGCTTCAGCACTTTTTTACATCACCACCTATAATGCTGTTCTTTCTGCTCCACATCATCCCTGCAAGGTATTGTGTTTTTCTCCCTTACCTGCCCCCTTGAGGTACTATTAACACCAGGTGGCATTGGTAATATACTTTCCTCTTTTAACTGGGACTGGAGAGACCCACCACTAATGTTTGCAGCGCCAGCATCCGCATACAAATGTAGACTTGCATGGTCTAGTTATGGTCTAACTAGTTAAACTTTATTCATCAAGCCAGCAAGCCATTCATTGATAAGTGAGATCCTTCCGCCTTGACAGCTATACAACTTACCAAACAGAAATGCCGATAAGATCAAGCTCAGAACCTTCAGAGACATGAAAGAACCTGAGTCCTTGTCTTCCCACTCCAGTCTGTTGTCTTGCCTTTTCCAGCTTCTCCAAGCCTTCTGCATTCAGTGGTTCATGACCTTGAATCACCCAAATGCCGCATTGTCACATCTCCTGTTCTCTCCTCTCCCCTCTTATGATGCTCTTGGCCTCCCTGGAGAATCTGGAACCACCTCCACATTTCAAGAGCCTCCACTTAATCACCTCTGCAAATTCGTTTTGCCACATGAGGTCACACAGTCACAGGTCTCAGGTATTAGGGTGTGGATATCTTCGTAGGGCTTGTTATTTTGTCTACCACAGGCTCCAAGTATTAGGGTGTGGATATCTTTGGGGGAGCATTACTCTGTCTACCACAGGTTCCCAGAGTATAATCCTAAAGGGAGATGTGAATCCGGGGAAGAAGGGTTGTCCTGCAAAGCCCCGGTTCAGAAGCGGTCCCCCTTTGCTGGAGGTATAAGGTGGCTGTTGGGTTTGGAGAATCGTAGTGAGAAGTAGTGCTATTAGGACACAGAACAGACTAGGGGAGAAACGTTTTTTAATTGTGCATTCATCCATCCATTCTTCTTTCAGCAAGTACTTATTGAATGCCTTTCATGTCCTGGGCTCGGTTCCAGGTGCCTGAGATGCCCATTTATTTGATGCTTCTTTTCTAGTATGGGGAGGGAGTAGACAAAAAGCATCCAGATATCATAAACATGCATCTCTTCGTGGTCTCAGGAATGAAGCGCCTTGAGGGGGGAGTTTCTCGTGGACCACCATCCTCCCCAGTCCTGTTGGTTTTCGTATTTCACCTTATCTGCTTCCCTTCTCTCCAGAGAGCAGTTTTCAGTACCGTCCAGGATAATGTTGGGGGTTTTTATGCCTCTGGAGTTCCTAACAGTACCCCGGGCGATGATTAACAGCCCTGGTCTTAGAACTAGATGGTCCTAGGTTCGAATGGCAACTACACTCCTAAACTTGCTGGGGGAAAGTCAGTTCTTGTCTTGTCACTTCCGTAACATGGGGTAAAGCGTTCCTGTTATAAGTCAGGAGCCCAGGCCCGTCTTTTCTCTGCGTCTTCCATTCTTCGCTCATTTCAATCTCTGAGCATTTCGGTTCTTGTTTTAGCTGTGCTCATGAAACCTGGGAGTTCCTCCTTGTCCCACAACCTTCCAGCTCCACACTCCAGTCTGAGCCCTGGCTGGCCCCCACTCAAGTTCAAGCACTCCCAAATGATGTGAGAGTGATTGGTCTAGCTGTGGGTGTCGCTGCCCTGGCCGATCAGCAGCGGCACAGTAGGGCCTGGTCACTTGAAGCCCGAGAGTAGCACTTACCTCCTACTGGCAGGTACAGAAGGATGGGAGGGGACCTGTGACACGAAAATCCTGGGGCTTTCTTGAACCCCCTTCCATCCCTGGCCCCCTTCCTTTCCTTCAGCTATGAAGTTTGGTGGACCCCCTCAGCCCTCTTCCCAGGGGTCCCTGGTCTTGGGGACACCGTCCTTTCTCTGTGCCTGGCAATTTCCCAACTATCTTGAACCAAATGTCCCTCCCCAAGTCTCTTTCCCTCTCTTTATCTGCGTACCCATTGCTTCTTAAAAATAACATGGAAAGTGAAGCTCTCTCCCTCCCCTCCCTTATTCTTTATGTTTCCAGGCATTTCCTCTAGTCTGTTTTCTGTGACAGAGCTTTTTCTTTGTCCTCCTTCTTTTCTTCCTCTTCCTCCTCTGACTTGTACTTCTTCCCCTGCACATTTTGGTCCCTTTTGTTGCTTTTCTAAGTCCCAGATGGAATCCAGGATTGCCCTGCCCCTTAGATCTAAATAACATTGTCTTCAACCCCTCCTAAGAATTCTGCAAATTCCTGGGTTTCTCAGGATCAGCCTAGATCCGTGTTCCTCGGTGCTGCATTTAATTCCCTTTCTGGACCACCTCACCAACCAAGTGTGTCTTCCCAATTCCAGCGCCTTAGTCAACATGGGAGCCCACTCCTTCATGCCCACGAAGGCCCCACTGACGTGAGGCCTCTGTGTGGCAGATAGAAGACTGGGAAGATGAAGGATGCCTGTGGACAGAGCTGCGTAGTAGAAATGCAGTGCAAGCTGTGATGTAATTCTAAAGGTGTTAGTAGCCTTAAGAGTCACAAAGACAGAAGAAGAAACAGGTGACTTTTGCTTTACTCAATCTGGAACCTGTTATGTCAAAAAAAAAAAAAAACCTGTGACATGTAATCATTGTAATCGTGGGTGAGAATTTTGACATCATTTTCTCTCTTCTCCCCACTGAAGTCTCTGAAATGTGCATGCATTTGACCCTCAGCTCAGACTCAGTGTGATTCCAGTGTTAGAACAACCCCAGCATCCGTTTGTTTTTAATTGGGCAGCTCAGGTCTACGTCACCAAAGACAGGTTCACAGTGAGCCTTGTGAATGTGAACCATAAAAAGATTCTAGCTGCCACTCCCACCCTCCTGGGACTTTTTCACTTCCTTCCTTACCCCCTGAGTATCCTCCACAGCCAGCTAGCTGACTCATCTTCTCCCCTTCACTGCCCCCCCACCTTCCCTTTCTCCCCTCCTTCAGCCCTTTCCTCCAAGAAGGCCCCTGGGAATTCCAGCTCCTCTCCCTCTCCTCTGCAAAGCTGTGCGGTGTGTGCCAGCTCTGCCCACCTCCCCTGCTTCACTGGCACAGAGCACCCTTCCTCGGAGGCTGGGGGAATTGCCTTCCTCCTTTATTTCTGCAGACAACCCCCATACTCCCAGTCTCTTTCACCCTTGCATTCACAGAGACTCGGGAACCTCCGGCTCTTGAGTTTGAGAGAGCAGTGAAGTGTGACCAGCCCCATCTCAAATACTGAATCCAAATGTATCCTATCCCTGACTTCACAGAAGGAGGGATACCTGTGCAGTTATGGGGTTGCTTAACAGTGGGGACACGTTCTGAGAGTGCATTGTCAGGTGATGTTGTCGTGGTGGGCACGGCACACCAGGGCTGGGTGGTATAGCCTGCGGGCACCCCCATCTGATCGTCAGCCAGATTGCCAGGGTTCAAATTCGGGACAGGGCCCATCTGTATACAAGAAATTTCATCATGCAATGCCTAACTGTATTTTGTTTTTATTTCCAATGTCAGCCACAACCCCAACATTTTATAGGTAAAAATAGCTTGAGGCGCCTTCCTGTATTTTTTTCATTTTTTTTTGAGCTATTACATACATATGGGAAAGGACACAAAACTCAAAAGAGAAGCTATTTTGTGGTTGACATGTGACACGTGTATATACTAGTGTGGCCTGAGCCGGATGAAGGCATGAAAAGTGTCTGAACCCCTTCTGTGCCTCTGCTCACCATAGAGTGTCATATTCAGGTAGTTTTGTCGAATCTTGATAAACACGTAGCAGATTCAAACAATATCTATAATAGTGTATCTGGCTTGTTTCGTTTGTTCAATGTTACTGCCAGTCTGTTGGTTCATTACTGTAACTCACTGAGGATGGCATTGTTTGTATAGACCAGAGCTTTCCATTCTACTGTTGGTAGACCTTTGAATTGTTTGGCCATTGTGATATTCAACCCTGTATGTTCCTGTACAAGTCTTTGAGGGACACCCCCGTTAATTATTCTTGGGTGAATGCCCACAGGAACTGCTGGCCCATCTGGAGCCAGAATAACTCTCCCTGTGTCCTCCTCACATGCTTAATGAATGTACAAAAAATTTACTACTATTTCTCACTGTTACCTCTTGTTCTAAGTTCTGCTTCAGCAGAATTCTCCAGCTTTCCCTGTCTGGCTACCCCCAGTATTTCTTTTTATGTGTTTTTTTTTTCAATTTTCAGTTCTATTTTTATCAGCATTATACATCTGCATCATTTGGAGAATCAAATACAAAATCTTTTTAAATGAAAACAGTGGTCTCCTTCTGCCTGCCCTCCATTTCTCCCAGTCAGAGAAATCTGCTTTCACCTCATTTATTGTATCATCTTGCTATTTTATCTCTTTATCTCTAAATGTCATGTTTATATGGCTACCTCTTGATTTTTCAGTTCTAGGCATTTTCTATTCATTTCTCAGTAGGGAAAACACATACTCATACTCTTACTTCTCTAGCCTCCCACATTGTGATTCTGGCTGGATGAATATGCAGTATTTACAATGTTATGACTGTGTAAATGCTCCCACAGCTGAGGCAAGTAGTAAACCTCCATTACTTTCTTCTCCTATGCAAATTTTTGTTTTTCCTGGAGTTAATAATTGCTTTTTTTTTTAGTGTTTGAATTTTCTTTGTGCTTTACTAATTCAAACCCAAATACTCTGTTATCTATATAAATCTCATCTTCATATATCCAGACACCTCAGGGACTGCATTTATGTCACATTGAAGGAGTCTCTTGCAGCCTAGATACAAACTGCGTTCTGGTGCACTGTCACCATCTTGATCCCTCCACCTCCCTTCTGTTGTATCTTAATTTCTGGGTTTTGCTTTCTTGTTCTTTTGAACTTCTTGACAAAAGGCACATAGGAGGTAAAAATTTTGGAGGAATTGTGCATCTGACAAGACCTTTACTCTTTTTTTTTAAAAAGATTATTTATGCATACAGTAACTGGGGTACAGGCCAGAGGTGTGGGGGGTGAGAGGATTCACCAGAGACAAGTAGTAAACCTTTACTACTTGTTTTGGTGAACAAAACAGGCAGATTGACTGAAACACACTGCTGAGGGGAGCAACAGGCAGGAGAAAGTCTGCTGTGTCCTGTGGGTCCCCTCCCTGGCCAGGGATTGAACTCCTGCTGCAGTGGCTGCAGAAGCCCCACAGTGGTGCACTCAACCCCTCGGGCCACTGGGGAGGCCCTCTAAGAATTCTTATCTCTGAATTTTTATACTATGTTATAAATTTTAGGTTACTTTTCAGTATACTATTTTATAATATCCTGTGGTTTGTACTTGCAGTATCTTCTTTTGTGTCTCTGATGATATTAAGGACAGTGTTGCTGTTTTTTCTTGTAACATTTTTCCTTCTTTACATAACATACAAAATCCTATAATTACCTCCACCCTCCTATTTTTGTTTTGTTCTATTTCTGTGCTGCTTTTTATAGACTTTATCTGATGTATAGTTACACTTGGTAATTTGTTCATATTTGGCAGTGGGGATTCAAAACTCTGCAAGTGGTGGACCTGTGACAACATGAGCAGTTGTTGACTTTGAACTTCAGTGTAGGGTGATCTGTCTGCACCATTTTTTTTAAGATTTATTTTTTTGTTTATTTATGCATACAAGAACTGGTATGTAGGCCAGAGGTGCCGGGGGGGTGGGGGGTAGGAGGTGAGAGGATTCACCAGAGACAGGGTGGAGAGCAGAACAGGCAGAGTGACTGAAATCCACTGCCAAGGGGAGCAGCGGGTGAGGCAGGAGAGGTCTGCTGCACCAAGTGGGTTAGTGCCCTGGCCGGGCCAGAGAGCTTTGTAGTACTAAGACTCAACCCCTTGTGCCACAAGATAGGCCCCTGTCTGAACCATTTGTATAGGGAATTCCCAATGACAGTATTTTTCAGTCTCTAGTTTTTGGTTTTTACGTGTGCATATAAATGTGTATATATAGATATACAACATGTATGTAGATGTAGACACAAATTATATGTACATATATAATTTCAATATAGAGGGGAACAAAGAAAAAAACAATGAACGATGATCTCCCAAAAAAGGTAACCCCTAATGATATGAAAGTGTAAAGGTATTTATTCATTCATTCATCCAGTTTATTAAGGTCTTACACAGGCACTGGGCTAGGACTGAGGGCATAGCAGTGAACAAATCAAAGTCTCTGCTTGCCTGGAGCTTCCATTCTAATCTGGATATTACTTAGAACATTACTCTCCAGTAGCTTTCCCTGCAGTTATGGAAATGTTCTAGGCTTGTGCAGTCTAGAACTGCCACCAGCCTTTGCTCACTGGACCCTTGATGGTTGTGACTAAGGAACTGCATTTTTAATTAGTCACTGCATTTTTAATTTGAATTGAAATTTACATTCAATATCCACTTGTGCCTAGTGGTATACCCCCATGGGCAGCACTGGAAAATTCTATCCTTGTAGAGCTGTACAGTTGGCAGTCTCACCTGACTTCAACTGGCCTATCTAGTAAATGTGCACTTGCCCTTCTACTGCAGGCAAGTCACCTCACTTCGAAGACAAAGGGAGCGCATCTCTCACAGAAGAATATGGAAACGGGGTTTCTCCTCCCAGCCAATTTTGGAAATTTATTCCATAAGAGACAGTCATTGTTTACTCACATAGGAGTAGCGAGAAAAGCATGCGTCCCTGTTCCTAAAGAAAGCCCTGAATCACTGAAAACATGTGTGCATATGCACATCTCTACATTCCTTATAAAAGCACAGAATGTTCTTGTCTTATTTCTCCACAGAGGAAAACTTCTTGCCATCTTTCCCATATTTATGAAATCTTACCTCTCGGCTACACTTCAAAGAGAACTCCCACTTCCAACCATCCTTAATTTTATTTATTCAAAGGATTTCCCTGTATTTGGGCCTCCCTGGTGGCACAAGGGGTTGAGCACCACACTGTGGAGCTTCCACGGCCACTGCAGTGCGAGTTCAATCCCCAGCCAGGGAGGGGACC
Organism: Galemys pyrenaicus; assembly: GCA_019455555.1. Taxonomy (NCBI): domain Eukaryota; kingdom Metazoa; phylum Chordata; class Mammalia; order Eulipotyphla; family Talpidae; genus Galemys; species Galemys pyrenaicus. Next base: position 103,469 of record JAGFMF010011469.1, read on the forward strand.
TACATGACTCAGCAGACCTGTCTTGCCTGGCCCGCTGCTCCCCTCAGCAGTGGATTTCAGTCAATCTGCCTGTTTTGATCCCCACTCTGTCTCTGGTGAATCCTCTCACCCCCCACACCTCTGGCCTGTACCCCAGCTCTTGTATGCATAAATAAATCTTAAAAAAAAAAAAAGAAGGGTGGTTGGGAAAGTGCCTTTGAACAAACACTTGAAGGAGGTGAAGGAGAACCTAGGAGGCGATCTGGGTGAAATTTGTTCCAGTAGAGCAAATAGCTTGTGCAAAGGCCCTGAGGCAGGAGTATGCTAGATGGCCCAGGAAGTAAGCAATGGCTGGTGTGGGAAGCACTGGTGGGATATGAGGGCAGAGCATTATGGAGAGATGGTAGGGGTGGGGGTGGGGGTGGGGTGGTGGCATAGGGCTTGGTAGGTTGGAGGGAGCATAAGTCACCCCAAGTGAAGTGGGAGCCAGAGAAGAGTGGTAGCTGAGGATGGAAGAGAGGATGTTGAATCAAAGGTTAAAGTCTCTCTGGCAATAGAAGCAAAGGATTAAAAAGGATGAAAAGTGAAGGCTGCTAACTCCCCTCTTCAAACCTTCCCACCTCAGGAAGCCTTTGCTCTTTGGGTCTCTCCCTCCCCTCTGTTCCCCTCCTTTCCATCTTTCAAGCATCTCTAAAGCATCTCCTTTTATCTTATCCTAATCCTTAATACTTCCCTTCCTCCTTTTCAGCCTGACTCTGGAAATTCCAAATTCTCCCCCACTTAAACCCAAGGAGTAATTCCCTTTCACCCCCAAGGGCATTTTCCTATACAGAGAGAAACCTAGAGAGAAGTTGCAGTTTGCCTACAAGGCAGCAGTGCCTGCAGGCGTAGAGGTATTTTTCTTGCCTATATTTTCTAGCCTATATATATGTTTCCAGATGTCAGCTGGTATCTCCCTGCCTCTTAGGATCTATTTGAAATTAACTCCAACCATGGGGATTAAATGCCCTCCCCAAGTTTCCAGTCATTCTCTGGGGCTTCACATTCTTTGTTCAAACCCCCAGTTTTTCCTTTAGCTGGATCCAGCCCATTTGGGGGATCTGCTCTGTCTGCCTCTCATTGGGGGCACACAGACTAATTCTGTCCTTTTTCATAATAGCCAAGCAACCAGCACATGTACTCAAGGCATTTATATGCAGACATGTGAGTTTGTGGACAGGGATTGACTGGAGATTTGGGGACACAGCTATTTGCATTAACAGAAAGGCAAGCAACTCAGAACTCCAGGTGATATGTTCTTGTATTCAGACACTGCCTTCCTGGCAACCCTGGGTCTAGCCCATACTTGACGGCTCCTGCTTCGCACTGCCCAGCACCATTTTACTTGGGTAAAATGAAATACAACTTAAAAGTTCCATTCCTTCATGGCACTGCTCGCACTTACAGTGCTCTAGACAATAGTGTTAAACAGTACTGATGGGACATTCCCATCAGGGAAGGAGGTTCTTTTGGCCCGGGCTCAACTAAACAGAGGTATTTCTCAGCATGAGCTAGTCTACCTTCTGCAATTAAAGTAACCAAAATTTCACCCCACAGCATAAGTAATTTTTTAAAAAGTGTGATAAGAAAGAACATTTAAAAAATTAAATAATAAATGTGGAGTTCTACTCTACATGGGACTCTGAAACTAGTTTTTGTTTTCTCTCATGAGTTCATCACCGGTGGTGTTCTGAGGTTTGTGTTCATTTGTTCACTCCTTCATTGAGTCCACAAATACTTACTGACCACCTCACTTGGACCCTGCTCTCCTGGGACTTACAGTCTCAATGGAGAGGCTGAGAGCTGTCAGATAAGTACAGAAATAAACGCAAAATGGCAGCAGTTGTGACCTGAGCGCCTGCTGTGTCAACACGGTATCTGTCTCACTGTATGCACCTCTGAGAACTGGAGTCCACACTTCCATGTCTTCCTACCACGTTTTGGAAATTAGGGCCTAGTAGGAGACCCCCACAAGTGAAGATGTGTGTCTGGGGTCTGCGTTCCCCTTTTTGCATAATGGAAGTGATCCTTTTTACCTCACAAAATGTGGCAAAGATTCCATGAGTTATTGCCTGGGGGCCTGGCACCATCAGTGGCCAGGGGGGCCTTAGCATTCTTACTATTTGTCTCCTCCCCTTCCTGAGCTTCTTCCTCCTCTTGACAGTGGAGGAATGCACCAGACCTTCTTTTCACCAGCCTTGGAAGGGAGGTGTGACCTTCTCTCCGTTTTACAGATGTTCACACTGAGGCACAAAGAGGCACACTGGCTTGCTCCAGAGTTCACTGCTCCTTAAAATTGTAGCAGTTAGGGGTGAGAGGGCTTCAGGGCTCTGCCGAGAGAGCGAGGCTGACCCTGCCTTCGTGCCCTCGCCCCCAGGAAGCTGGACGCCTTCATCTATGACGCGGCTGTGCTGAACTACATGGCTCGCAAGGACGAGGGCTGCAAGCTGGTTACCATCGGCTCGGGCAAAGTCTTTGCCACCACGGGCTATGGCATCGCCCTGCACAAGGGCTCCCGCTGGAAGCGGCCCATCGATCTGGCACTGCTGCAGTTCCTGGGGGATGGTGCGGCTGCACGTGGAGATGGGGGTGGGGGGGATTCCCGGTCCTGGGAAAGGGTGAGGATGAGGACCAGGGCACCTGGGTCTGAGGGAGGAGGGGACTGGGTGTCTAGAATCCCACACACCCAGAGAAGGAGAGGGTCCTAAAGGTGCGCTTGGAAGGTGATCTCTGACCCCCTTTTCCCAGATGAGATTGAGATGCTGGAGCGGCTGTGGCTGTCGGGGATCTGCCACAATGACAAGATTGAGGTGATGAGCAGCAAGCTGGATATAGACAACATGGCAGGTGTCTTCTACATGCTGCTGGTGGCCATGGGCCTGTCCCTACTGGTCTTTGCCTGGGAGCACCTGGTGTACTGGCGCCTGCGACACTGTCTGGGGCCCACCCACCGCATGGACTTCCTGCTGGCCTTCTCCAGGGTATGGACCCTAGAGAGGGAGGGGGCTGAAAGAGAGTGTCGTAGGGGTGCGAGGAGGAGGCAACAGGCTGGGCTGAGAATGGGAGCAGAGGGAGGGGCTTGAAAAGACAGGCGGTCCCCCCCAATCCCACGCTGACTTGCCCTCTCCCGCGCTCCCCCCCCCCCCGCAGGGCATGTATAGTTGCTGCAGCGCAGAGGCCGCCCCACCGCCTGCCAAGCCCCCGCCGCCGCCGCAGCCGCTGCCCAGCCCAGCGTACCCCACAGCCAGGCCAGCCCCGGGCCCCGCGTCTTTCCTGCCGCGCGAGCGCGCCGCGGTGGACCGCTGGCGCCGCGCGAAGGCTGCGGGGCCGCCCGGGAGCGCTGGCCTGGCCGACGGCTTCCACCGCTACTACGGCCCGATCGAACCGCAAGGTCTGGGCTTGGGCGAGGCGCGCGCGGCTGCCCGGGGTGCGGTCGGGCGCCCGCTGTCCCCACCCGCCGCGCAGCCCCCGCAGAAGCCGCCGCCCTCCTACTTCGCCATCGTGCGCGACAAGGAGCCCGCCGAGCCCCCCACCGGCTCCTTCCCAGGCTTCCCGTCGCCACCCGCACCCCCAGCCGCCGCGGCGACCGCCGTCGGGCCGCCGCTCTGCCGCCTGGCCTTCGAGGACGAGAGCCCGCCGGCGCCCGCGCGCTGGCCGCGCTCCGACCCGGAGAGCCAGCCCTTGCTGGGGCCGGGAGTGGGCGGCGCGGGGGCGGCGGGGAGCGCGGGCGGCGCAGCCCAGGCTGCGCCCCCACCGTGCCGCGCCGCGCCGCCCCCCTGCCCGTATCTCGACCTCGAGCCGTCGCCGTCGGACTCGGAAGACTCGGAGAGCCTGGGCGGCGCGTCGCTGGGTGGCCTGGAGCCCTGGTGGTTCGCCGACTTCCCCTACCCGTACGCCGAGCGCCTCGGGCCGCCGCCCGGCCGCTACTGGTCGGTTGACAAGCTGGGCGGCTGGAGAGCCGGCAGCTGGGACTACCTGCCCCCGCGCAGCGGTCCGGCCGCTTGGCACTGCCGCCACTGCGCCAGCCTGGAGCTGCTCCCGCCGCCGCGCCATCTCAGCTGCTCTCACGACGGCCTGGACGGCGGCTGGTGGGCGCCGCCGCCGCCGCCGCCCTGGGCCGCGGGACCCCCGCCCCGGCGCCGGGCCCGCTGCGGGTGTCCGCGGTCGCACCCTCACCGCCCGCGGGCCTCCCACCGCGCGCCCGCCGCCGCCCCGCCGCACCACCACCGGCACCGGCGTGCCACCGGGGGCTGGGACCTCCCGCCGCCGGCGCCCACCTCGCGCTCGCTGGAGGACCTCAGCTCGTGCCCCCGCGCAGCCCCCGCACGCAGGCTCACCGGGCCGTCCCGCCACGCGCGCAGGTGTCCGCACGCTGCGCACTGGGGGCCGCCCCTGCCCGCCGCGTCGCACCGGAGACACCGGGGAGGGGACCTGGGTACCCGCCGGGGCTCGGCGCACTTCTCCAGCCTCGAGTCCGAGGTATGACGCGGCCCGGGGGGCCCCATCCGCCCCCTCGGTCAGCGCAGGCCACGGCCTGAGGGGGCAAGCGAAATGGCCAGGACCCGCGTGGGTTGGGAAGGAAAAATGGAGCTAGCCAGACCCAGCCTGGAGCAACGTCCTGCGCCCCTCGTTTTGGGGACACTGCGAGCCGGAGGGGCTTAGTCCCCACATCTCACGCAGCCAGAGAGCGGAGGGCGGGGATCTCAGAGCCCATTGGACATTTTTTTAAAACCCGACAAGGGCTTTTTAACGTCACCAGATGAGGCGGGAGGTGGGGGGGTCACGCCACGCCCGCGCCCCACCCCCACGCCCGGGGCCGTGGCCCCCACATCACTGTGCAGCTCCCCGGCCCCAGCCACGCCTCCGGGGAAGCCCGTTTTTAACCTTTCATCCATCGGGACTCAAAACTGTGAGACGCGTTCGCCAAACTGTGACCCCAGACCTTGGCCCCGCCACACAGAAACCCCTGACCCCAGACTGTGACTTCCGACCCCTAAAAATGGTCATCCGACTCCAGACTGTGACCCCGACCCCAAACTGTGACCCAAACCCCAGACTGTCCCTACCAGACTGTGACCCTTGACGTCAAACCTTGACGCCCCCTCCTTTACCGCCCTCTGTCGCTTTTACCTTTTCTGACCTAGGACAGGTCCCCAACGGAAGCCCTGCCTTCCCCTGCTCCAGCGTTGATCCGGACCTTAACCCTGCCAAAATTTCCCATCCTGTCAAACCTCACTACCGGTCCCAGGTGCCACCAACTACATCCTCTCCACATTCAGTCCTTATTTGTGACCCTGCAAGTGATGAACCAGCAGACCCACGAAAGTTTCCTCTTCCCAGATCTCCAGCCGGGTCTGGAGATGTGCTGTGGAGGAGAGGGTCTGAGAGTCCACACTCACCACCAACCTGCCTTCCCACTCTCCTGTTCCACATTACAGTGTTTGGAATAAATCATGTTTTTATGCCTCCTCAGTCCAAGTGTGAGCTCCTCGTCTGTCTTTCAGCCTTTCTCCCCCCCACCTCCCAAATTTCTCTGGAGGGAATAGAAATGAAGAAAAGTTCCACAGAGTAAGAGTAGGCAGAGAATCAAAGTGAGAACAGAAACCTGGGAGGGAGATGGGAGACGAAGACCTACAGGGAGGCGGTGAGAAAAGACCCTAAAAAGGGTTGAGAGGGGCGGGAGCTGGGGATCCCTGGTGAGAGATTCAGGATCAAAACATTTTAGGATCAAGTCTAGGGTTCTATTCATATGGTTACCGGAAGTGAGGCTTGCTAGGTTCTTAATATGGTATTCATGAAAGCTAGGAGAGTGTCTAATATGTGCCACTCAATCCACATATCTTGAGTGCCCTTAATATCGCCAATGAGAATTTATTTCTAATATTTCATTTTTTCCAATTAGCCAAATCTCTGGCGCTGATTGGCGATAGAGAGCTGTAGCACTTGTAATAGCTGCTTCCAAGCGTGGACTTTTTGATTTAGTGCTCGCTGACCATAGCTGCAATGTGAACACTTCGTTAGGCAATTGACTGCTCCTGGAGAGTAGATTTAACCGACTAACTTACACGTTATAGCATCCTGTCTATACTAAAGCACTTTTAAAGTAAGTTAAATCCATCATAACAGGAGGGGAGAAGAAAACGACTCTATTGGTCCTCGGGTATTAGAAAACCAGTCTCCCTACCAGTAAAAGCTCTTATTTGCATACATGAATAATTAAGTGGAAAGCAAACACAGGGAGTCAAAAGTGGAACATGGAATCCAGGTTATGTACTCCTCCAGCTGATAGGAGAGAAACAAGTCTCTTACAGAACTACAACTCCCAGGAGGCCTTGCCAGTGCTCAACAGAAGAACGCCCCAAAGCCACGCCGCGGGTGGAATTTCTCGGTGTCCGCCAACTACTGTCGCTAGGCTTGGATGCTGTTACCTATTTCTGCTTAGCATCTCTTGGTGAACTTGGAGGTTTCCAAGGTAACCGCGGCTGGGCGGACAGCGGAAGACAAGTGTAACCCGGAAGTGACGTTCTCAGCTTGCGCCGTCAGAGAGTGGCTTGGAAGATGGCGGCGCGCAAGAATGGGAGGCGCACGTGTGAGACCGGGGAACCCATGGAAGCTGACTCCCGCGACGCAGCTTCCGAGGGCTCCACTCAGGTGTACCTCCCTGGACGGGGACCGCCGCTGCGTGAAGGAGAAGAGCTAGTCATGGACGAGGAAGCCTACGTGCTCTACCACCGAGCGCAGACTGGTAGGGCTGGGGCCCCGGACTCCTGGGTCCTGTTGGAAGGAGGGCATTCCTCCAAGGAGGGTATTCTGGATCCTGTGGGGTCTGCACGTGAAGGAGGCGGAGTCTGAGGCCCCTCTGGCGCATAAAGGGTATGTCACCCTAACTTTTCACTCCCTTCTTCCATACCCAGGAGCCCCATGTCTCAGCTTCGACATAGTCCGGGATCATCTGGGAGACAACAGGACAGAGTTGCCTCTTACGCTTTACCTCTGTGCTGGAACTCAGGCAGAGAGTGCCCAGAACAACAGGTGCGTGAGACCTGAGGCTTTCTCAGACCAGTCCCAGCCTCTCACTTCCTCAGGACCCAAGGTTCAGCCTTCCTCTCCCCTAAAGATTTTGTCATCCATTGCCTCACTCATCCTGCACTTTCCCCAGACTAATGATGCTTCGGATGCACAACCTGCATGGGACAAAGCACACAACACCAGAGGACAGCGATGAAGAGGAGGAGGAAGATGAAGAGGATGAAGAAGAAAGAAAGCCTCAGTTGGAGCTGGCTATGGTGCCCCACTATGGTGGCATCAATCGAGTCCGGGTAAATACAGTTCTAGGAGCGTGCTCTACGGGTGCTGAAGCACACTCCAAACCCCTGGATCTGCACTCTGACATTTCGTGTCCTGCAGCTTTTAGAATAGTGCCTGAGACATGATTAGCTATCTTAGATTACATGTGTCTTTATTATAATTTTCATTACATGTTAGATACTATGAATTGTTTCTGCTTCTTCATCTGTAAAATGGTGAGAATTATTATATTCTTAAGTTATAAAACTTAGTGGATGGAGCTCATGTGAGGGTAAAATGGAATCAGTTATTTCAACTGAAATACAGTTGTTTTGGGTACCTAGAAATAACATTTGGCTGTAGTGTGACATGTGTGGTGTTTTGTTATTGTTCAGGAATTATAATTGGCTTCAGGGTTACTCTTGAGCTTTAGAGTTATTAGTACCATTCAACAAATTTATGTGTAAGTTAAATGACAACAACAAATTAAAATGTGTGAATAGCTTTATGATTGCTTTTGACCTATAGGTCTTCCTTGATGTTCCCATTGAACTGTTATCACTTTCAGGGATTGCTCTAGGCACTTAGGGATTTTACAGGGAACAAAAGGGTTGCTTCCATGAAGTTACATGCTCTTGGGGAAGAAAACAAGAACAAACTAAATGTGTTATCAGTCTGTCCAAAAAGAAAGCAAGGCAAAGGAGCTAGGGCGTTCCTGGGGTAGGTTGGCCACTTGAAATGGTGTAGTCAGGGAAGTATTTATTCATAGGAAGTGAGGGAGTGAGCCAAGGATATCTGTGGTGAAAGGTTTGCAGGCAAGGGAAATAGAGTTGTGCAAGGCTCTGGAGTGAACTTGACATGTTTGAAGAGTTTCAAAGGAAGCTGGGAAGGCCATTGTGTCTAAGGCAGAGTAGATGACGGTGATAAGATTTGGGGGTGCACCCAGGACACACTGTTGTTGTAAAGACTTGGCTTTCACTTGTGGAGGAATTGGGCGCCATGGGAGAGTTTAGAACTGAGGATCTGGGCCTCCCTGGTGGCACAGCGGGTTAAGCAATGCACTATGAAGCAAACTGCAGCCACTGCAGCACGAGTTCGATCCCTGCTGCCGGCCAGGGCAGGGACCCACATGGCGCAGCAGACCTCTCCTGCCTCGCCCGCTGCTGCCCTCGGCAGTGTATTTCAGTCAGTCTACTTGTTCTGCTCCTAACTCTGTCTCTGGTGAATCCTCTCACCTCCCGCGACTCTGGCCTGTACCTCAGCTCTTGTATACCTAAATAAATAAAATTTTAGAAAAAAGAACTGAGGATCGATGGGATGTGACTTGTGTTTTACAAGGGTTCTTCTGGCTGCTATGTTGAGAAGAGACTTCAGGGAGGCAAGGGCAGAAGTACAGAGTCATGGGGGAGGGATCCCATTAGTTGTATCTTAAGTGACTACAATAGAGCAGTGAGAGGGATTCGAAGTGGTGTGTCGTCTCTACAGCCAGTATAGAAGGCAGGTGTGAAGAAGAGAGAAGTTGTAAGTCTGCCATTGGGACCTGAGGTCAGGACTCTGGGGAGGAGTGGGTTGTAGTCTGTCACTAGGAATTTGACAATATATGAAGTTGAATGGTCAGAACTGCATGAGTTGAATTCAGGGGAGAAGTCAGCACTCAAAGCTACCATAAACCTTGAGATTAGCAGATTCTCCTAGTGAGCACACATGTGGAGGCTCGAGGTCCACCAACATTTAAAGGGTTACAGGTCTGACACACTCCTGAGAGCTGGTGGAATGACATCCTCCATTCCTGGAAATCTGAAAGAATTTTGTCCTCCCTTCACGACTGCCTCTATGCAGAGTGGGAACTGTCTCGGATACTGTGCTGCTCTTGTGGTCTGTGACTCCTTTCCCCTGGAGGACCGGAGTCCTGGGTTGAAGGGTCTGAGGAACTGTGGTTCTGTTCTCAGGAATGCTTGGAGGTATGGTCACCACTCTGAGCCACCTGACCTTGCCCTGTCATCTCATCTCCCATCCCCTTGCTTCACAGGTATCATGGCTGGGTGAGGAGCCGGTAGCTGGGGTGTGGTCAGAGAAAGGACAGGTGGAGCTGTTTGCACTGCGGCGGCTTCTGCAGGTGGTAGATGACCCCCAGGCCCTGGCAACCTTCCTCCGGGATGAGCAGGCCCGTGTGAAGCCCATCTTTGCCTTTGCCGGCCACATGGGTGAAGGTTTTGCCCTGGACTGGTCCCCCCGTGTGCCCGGTGAGTCCCTGGCTTGCACACTGGGTCTTGGAAGGTGGGAAGAAGCAGTGTCCGTGGCAGGGGTAGGTGCTAGTCCTCCAGGGAAGGGAGTGACCTGGGGCCAGCTGAGACGAGGTAGTTTCCGGACCCCTTTCTCCAGGGCGCCTGCTGACTGGTGACTGTCAAAAGAATATCCACCTCTGGACACCAACAGATGGTGGCTCCTGGCACGTGGATCAGCGGCCATTTGCGGGCCACACACACTCTGTGGAAGACTTGCAGTGGTCTCCAACTGAGGACACGGTGAGGGGAGTGGGGGGCAAACCCTAGTTAGAGAGCACTAAAAGAGAAGGGAGCCCACCACTGGTCCTGGTCTCAAGGACCCAGTGGGGCATCCATGGGGCCACTCAGATTCTACCTGTTCCAGGTATTTGCCTCCTGCTCTGCTGATGCCTCCATTCGCATCTGGGACATTCGGGCAGCCCCCAGCAAGGCCTGCATGCTCACCACCACTGCTGCCCACGATGGCGATGTCAATGTCATCAACTGGAGCCGCCGGGAGCCCTTCCTGCTCAGTGGTGGGGACGATGGGGCCCTCAAGGTCTGGGACCTGCGACAGTTCAAGGTACTTTCCTAGGTAGACACCTGGGGCTAGAGAAGCTGCTGCTCCCAGCAGCCTCTCAGGTTTATGGGCTCTTTCCCTTCAGTGGTTTTGCACACCTAGCAGAGAAGGCCTGCCTTCATGGTACAACAGATGAGTAAACAAACTGAGGTTCAGCAGGAGGAAGGCGTGTGGCCAGTGTGGGCTCACTCACTTCACTAGCTGAAGAGTTGACAAGTTTGAAGGGCCTGGGGTGGCAGCGTTGACATCTCCCATCTGCCCAGGGGGGTGTGGTGTAACTGGGTGTGCTGCCCAGAGGCCCAAGGCCTTCTGGGAGTTGTAGTTTTTCTTTCAGCAGCATTTAGCTGAAAACTAGGGCTCAGCTCATTGCAGAAGAGGAAAGTAAGGCATAGAAAGGGCAGTAGAAGTTGCAGCTTGTGGCCTCCCTGATGTACTTGGAGAACCTCACCCTCCTTTTACAGGAAATGAAACTGAGGCATGTCAAGGAGGAGCAGGGTGAAGATTTTGTGAACTGGGGCTGACCCAGCAGCCCCCAGGATGCCCTTTGTCCATTTTAGAGATGCTAAGTTGATAGAGGCATGAGGGGTAGAACCCTGGTCAACTCCTAAGGTTGAAGAGGGATGCGGGCCCTGCCTGGGTCACCCCAGGAATCAGACCAAAGTGCTCATAGGCCCTGATTCCCTTCTTCCCATAGTCTGGCTCCCCTGTGGCCACCTTCAAGCAGCACGTGGCCCCTGTGACCTCCGTCGAGTGGCACCCCCAGGACAGTGGGGTCTTCGCCGCGTCAGGTGCAGACAACCAGATCACGCAGTGGGATCTGGCAGTAGAGCGGGACCCTGAGGCAGGTGACCTGGAAACCGACCCAGGACTGGCAGACCTGCCCCAGCAGCTGCTGTTCGTGCACCAGGGCGAGACGGACCTGAAGGAGCTGCACTGGCACCCGCAGTGCCCTGGGGTTCTGGTCAGCACAGCCCTCTCGGGCTTCACTGTCTTCCGCACCATCAGTGTTTGAGATGGCGCAGCGTCTGTGCCCGTCTTCCACTTGGGAACCAAGCTGAAGTTGGTTTCGCAGGAAGAGACTCAGTCAGATCTGCCGAACACCTCCATCCCAGAGGACTTTGTTTGCCCCTTGACCGCTGTGATGGATTCTGTCTGATCTCGGAAAAGACTCGTTTGGGTCTGGTGGCCTCCTTTTGCCAAAGGATGTAGTTTCACCATGTCTCTAAAATTACTTGGCTTGGTCCAGTGACTCCGCCCATCAAGGGACCAGGTTTGATCCAGGGTGGGTAAAATCACTGCATTCGATACCCAGCGGCCCCTCCCACCAGCCTGGTGACACCCACCGGTTGAAGGATTCTTGCTGGCATATTTCCCTGTGGTGGACCTATTGCTGTGGCTGCTTTGAAAGCTGTGACACTGCTTTGATCCTGGGGCCTCTGCCCTGAGCCCCGACTTTAGCCACTGCTGTCCCCTGGGAACTCAAGTGCCTTAGTCTGCCCAGATCAAGCCTGATGGATGGGTTCCTCCCAACAGTTTGGTTTTGCACCTTGTCTCAGTAAGCCAGGTTGGGCTGGGAATTCCCAGCTTGGGTTGCTTGGGGTTTCCTTTCTTCAGGAAAGGAAGGCACTGTGCAGAGTGTTGGGGCTCCCGGAGTAAATAAAGGACTAGAGCAAGCCTGGTGTGTGAGTGCAAGGCTTGTTCTTCTCGTCTTGTGTGAAACAGGAGCAGAGGCAGGAAGGTGGCACCCTGCTGTCCCTTGGCCACTGGGAATCCAGCCTTTACCTCATTGGGTGTCCTTCCCTCATTTGATTCCATCTGAAACTCATTCCAGGTCCGCTGGAGGGCTAGCTCACCTTGTGCCATCAACATTTTAAGGCTTCATCCAGGAGAAAGGAAACCCCCCTCACCCACACATTACTTTTTCCCTACCACTGTCCCCTTTACATTATCATATCATTTCTTTGTCGTGTCCCCCCTCATCTCCACCCCAGTTGCATCCCCATCTTTCTGTGTCTCCTCACCCTTCCCCCACCCCTCTGTCTCCTCTGCCACTGTCTCCTCTCCAGCTTGCTTGGGCTGCAGCCCAGCCACTCTGCCTGGCCCTTCTCCCTGGCTCCCCCTCTGCGGCTCTGGGCTGGCCCCACCCCCTGCTCCACCCCCCCCAGGCCAGGTCTCTGATCCGCCAGTGGACACAGAGGTCAGGCGCCCGGCACAAAGCCCCTGGGGAC
>JAGFMF010011469.1:116147-206573 GCA_019455555.1 Galemys pyrenaicus
CATTCTTGTTCTTCATCTCAATGACAAAGTCCAATCCCGAACAGTCCCTACCCCCCCCAAATCTGACACCCCCCTCCATTTTCTACCTTTTTTCTTGCCCTTTCCTACCCTCCCTCATCAGGAACTTCTGCTGCCCCAGCTCTGGCTCTTCTGACACTTTCTGCCTCATTCCCTTCTCCTGTCTTTGCAGTTCTAGCATGAGGTCTTATCCTAAGACAGTCTGCCTGTCTTTTCCCTGTTCTCTGCTCTGGGCCCATCTCCCTCTCCCTCCCTCTCTCTCTCTGGGCCTTCCCCCAGCCCTATTGCATTCCCCCCACAGGGTCTTGTCCACCACTATCATAGGTCTGCCTCTCAGCACCCCCTCTCCCTGTCCATCTCCGCACCTCAGTATCTTCAGCTTCCCTCCCCAGATCCCCTTCTGCCAACCTCTGTCCTCCAATCTGCTGCCCAGACCCCGTGGTAGGCGGGGAGCCAGGAGAACACCCAGGGTCTTGGGAATAGCATGGAAGTGTTCCTTTTGGGGGAAGGGAGGTGGTAGCCAAAGGGCAGGGCTCTTGGCCTCAGATTAGACAATGACTTTCACACCAAGTTCATGCACCTTAAGCTCTGCATCTCCTTTATATGGAAACGTTAAGCTTCTCTCGCAGGTTGGGGCAGAGGTGGGGGAAGGATGGAGGAGGAGGACTTCAGGCTGTGAAGTCCCTCCCATCCTGCCTTTGTAGGGGGTGTGGAGGTACCCTGAGCTCCAGTCACCTCCACTGCCTGTGAATTGAGCCATTCACCCCCAAGGTGAAGAGCCCCATCTGACTGTGACATGGACAGGGTCACACCTGCCTGGTGGGTGAGGGTAGGACTGGGATTTAGGAGGCAGAGCCCTGGGTTGGAAAGGTCCCAGATGGCACCCCATCCCTGGCACTGCGTGGGTCCAGCCAGGTCTCTGAACCTGCTCCCCAAACTGAAATGGGGCAATGGAATTGATGTTCCAGGGTCCTGAGCAGTAAGGTGAACAGTGGGACCTGGTTGGCGGCTGTGAGCACTCAGCGAGCAGGGTCTCCACATGTGCACAGCGGTGTGCTTGCTACGGTGGTCTGTGGTTCAGCAGTCAGGCTTTGGCTCCCAAGAATCAGGTGGGCATCCAGTGTCATGTTCCCCAGGGAGTGAGAGATGAGGGCACGGGTGTGAGGTACAGTCAGAAAGGGCTGCAGATGTAGCAGTCACAGCCTTCAGTCACTAGCAACCTGTTTCCCCTTTTCAGACAGTCTCTAGCACCCCAGGTAGTTAAGGGTGAACAAAACATCAGGGTTGGGATGCATGGTGGGCTCAAGTCCACTCTAAGAGCCTCAGCTTCATCCTACTAACACCCTCTGTGGTTATTGGGGTGGAGGGGACTCTGTGTAGACCTTGATTTTGACTAACAACCCCCTCGGATCTAGTGCCCCAGCCCTGCCAGGAAGTCCATGTGGATCCCCAGAGCCTGGCAGCAGAGGCACCTACTACATAGGTGCTTGGTAAATATTGAAGGAACTGTATGCCAAATAGGTAGCCCCCGCCCCGGACAGGTGCCAGAAGGCTCCACCGTGCCAGATGTTAACCCTACAAATATAATTCACATACCATACAACTCACACATTAAAGTGTAGAAACCATCCCCACCATCTGAGAACATTTTCATCACTCCAATAGGAAATCCCACATTGTCTGGCTTCCCAGTTCCCCCACCTAGGAAGCCCTGCTCCACTTTCTCAATGTATAGATTTGCCCGTTCTAGACATTTCCTAGAAATTAAAGTCCGCTAATAGATACTCCTGTATGTCTAGCTTTCACTTAGCGTCATGTTCTCAAGCTTCACCCTGTAGTGTCTATCAGAATGTCATTCGTTTTCATTACCAAGTGGTTCCACTGCCTGGATAGTAACTAACCACATTTCATTTATTCATCCACTGGTGGAGATTTGAGTTGTTTCCATCTTTTGGCTCCTGTGAATAAAGCTGCTACAAACCCTGGCAGAGTTGTTTGCGTGGACACGCATTCACATTTCTCCTGGATACATAACTACCAGTGGATCTGCTGGGTCATATGGGTCAGTCATTGAAGGGGCTGCCAGACTGCTTGCCACAGCAGTGGCACCGTTTTACACTCCACCAGTAGGTGGAACAGTGGTGCTCTCTCACCCTGCTGCTCCACCACGCACCGTTTTACAGTCCACCAGTAGGGACTGAATTCTCCATATCCCTACTAACACTTGTTTTTTTATTTATTATTAGTCGTCCCAAATGGGAGTGCCCTGGCAGCCTACTGAGTAGCCTATTGTGCTTTGATTTGTATTTCCTGATGGCTAGTCATGTCAGACATCTTTACATGTGCTTATTGGCTTTTTGTCTATATATTTTGAGAAAAAAGTCAATTCAAATCCTTGTCCTATTTTTAGATTCGGTAGTCTTTATTATTGTGTTGTAAGGGCTCTTTATATATTTAGGTACACTTTTTTTTTAAAGATTTTATTTATTTATGCATACAAGAGCTGGGGTACAGGCCAGAGTCCAGGGAGGTGAGAGGATTCACCAGACAACCGGGAACAGAACAGGCAGATCAACCGAAACACACTGCTGAGGGGAGCAGCGGGCACAACAGGAGAGGTCTGCTGCACCATGTGGGTCACCTCCCTGCCGGCGGCAGGGATTGAACTCGTGCTGCAATAGCTGTGGTTTGCTTCATAATGCACTGCTTAACCCACTGCGCCACCAGGGAGGCCCCTAGGTACACATTTTTAAAATACATGACTTGCAACTATTTTCTTACATTAGTGGGAGGGTCCTGTGAAGCACACGTCTTTGACTTTGATGAACTGGAAAAGTATCTTTGTGCTTTCTGAGCCTGTTTTTGAGTCACAGGTGACCTCAGAGCCCCAGCTCCTCTCCATGCTGGAGACATGCTGAGAAGCAGTTACCATTTAGCTTTTTATTAAGGGTGTGGATGCTGGAACTAGACAGTGGGTACTTAAACCCCAGCGGACTTAGCTGTGACCTTGGGCCAGTTACTGTTCTCCCTTTCCTCATCCATCAAACGGGGATCAGGTCTACAAGTTGTGGCTTGTGATACTCAAATATATAAATTCATGTAAAGTGCTCACTACAGTGCCTGGCACTGTGTGAATGTTGGGGTGACTGGGGTGCTCAGTATAATACTGTTATGGCTGCATTGTTGCTCTTCTTGCCGTACAAGCGTCTTCACAGTTGCGCAGTACAACTGTTTGACTTGCAAGGGGAGTACCATCCTACTCACTTGCATATGCGGTCCCTAAGGCCCAAGGAGGATGCCTGGCCAAAGAGTCCACCCTTCCTGGCACCTGACGTTGCCGCCCGTTTCTTGTCCTTGCAGGTTCGGGGCGCCCGCCCCCCACTAGGCCAAGTGGAAGGGGTGGCCCCGCCCAATGGGCCTGGCCAGGGCCCTCCGCCGCCTTAGCGGCGCCCTGGAGTCAGGGGATCGCCAGGTGTGTGATGAGGAGGAAGCCAGGCCGGGGCTGTGCCGCAACGGGTGGGCCCCTGCACCCTCGCCAGTGGGGCGTCGGCGCGGGCGCTTTGTCAAGAAGGATGGTCACTGCAACGTGCGCTTCGTGAACCTGGGCGGCCAAGGTGCGCGCTACCTGAGTGACCTGTTCACCACCTGCGTAGACGTGCGCTGGCGCTGGATGTGCCTGCTCTTCTCCTGCTCCTTCCTCGCCTCCTGGCTTCTCTTCGGTTTGGCCTTCTGGCTCATCGCCTCACTGCACGGCGACCTGGCCGCCCCACCGCCACCTGCGCCCTGCTTCTCCCAGGTGGCCAGCTTCCTAGCCGCCTTCCTTTTCGCGCTGGAGACACAGACATCCATCGGCTATGGTGTCCGCAGCGTCACCGAGGAGTGCCCAGCTGCCGTGGCCGCAGTGGTGCTGCAGTGCATTGCCGGCTGCGTGCTGGATGCCTTCGTCGTGGGCGCTGTCATGGCCAAGATGGCCAAGCCCAAGAAACGCAACGAGACTCTGGTTTTCAGCGAGAACGCAGTCGTGGCACTGCGTGACCACCGCCTCTGCCTCATGTGGCGCGTGGGCAACCTGCGCCGCAGCCACCTCGTAGAGGCCCACGTGCGGGCCCAGCTGCTGCAGGTGCTGGGCTGATCCTGGGCAGGGCCATGCCCCCTGGAGGGAGGCGGGGGTTAGAACCCTAGGGGGTTGTGGGAGATGTAGGCTGAAGGGTGGGGTGTCCATTTGACCTGGGCACCAAATGGTGTCCATTTGACTGGTGTCCAGTCTCCTGGGCACCAGCTCTCCCTCTGCCCCTTTTATTTATTTATCTATGCATACAAGAACTGGGGTACAGGCCAGAGTTGCAGGAAGTGAGAGGGTTCACCAGAGAGTGGGGAGCAGAACAGGCAGATTGACTGAAACACACTGCTGAGAGGAGCAGTGGGAGAGGCAGGAGAGGTCTCTGCTGCGCCATGTGGGTCCCCTCTCTGGCCGGGGATCAAACTCGTGTTGCTGTGCCTCCGGATGCTTCACAGAGTGGTGCTCAACCCGCTGCGCCACCAGGGAGGCCCTCTGCTCCTTTTAGACTGAGCTGTGCTTCTGGAGTTGTGGGAGATGTATACCCAAGAGGGAGGTCTGTGACCAGTTCTCCCTGGACACCTGGGCTTGAATTGCTGCCTATGACTTGGGGCCCAGCTCCTGTGGGATCGCCGGTGGCGTAGGCCTGACGATGGAGTGCTGCTCACACCTGCAGAGCAGTAGAACCCAAAGCTTCATGGCCTCTGAGCCTGGGGTCCCTGTGCATTTGTGGGAGAATTCATTCCCCTCCTCCAGAGCCCAGTGGCAGGGGAGAGGTTGGAAAACACTCTTGAACTGTAGCTTCTTAGCAAAAAATTACAAGTCTCATTGGTCCCTGCGGTTGCAGCTCCCTTGGGTGCCTTGAGAAAGGTGCCTCAGTGTTTCTAGAATCATGGCCAAGCTGCCCAAACATCTCCACAGCCACAGAACCTCAGGATATAGCTACCCTAACCCAAATGTTAACATTTAAGAACCCTGGGGTGAGGCTGGACTTGGGTGAAGAGACCAGTGGTAGGGAACCTTAAGCCCAGGGAACAGCTGACGTCTCCCTGAGACAGTTGCAAGAACCATCTCCTGGATTCATGGCCAGAAGGCACTCTGTCTCTCCCAGAAAGCTGTGGGTGCTGCTGCAGGCTGGGAGATGGGGATGGAATCGGAGGTGGGGGGTTAAGTGTGGGAACTACCAATACCTAGCCTGGGGAGGGCATATCACCCCCTTCATGCAAACAAACAAACACATGTACACATAACAGGATGGAGGAGTTTGTAGTTGGTTTGGGGGTGTGGATAGCCCAGGGGCTAGCCTAAGACGTTGGAGAATACAAGGTATTGGACCCAGATCGCCATCGTGGTGTATCTTTCTCTAGCCACAGACTGAAAGTCGTTTTTTCTCTCCCTCTGTTCCTTCTCCAATTGCCTTTTGTCATTCTTCTGTTGCCTCTTGAATACTGCCTCTGCCTTGCCTTCTGGGGCCCTCTACCACTATTACCTTGTCCCTCTCTTGAATTCTGCCTCTACCTTGTCCCTTTCTCCCTCTTTCTTCCTCTCTGGTACCCATCCCCAAATCCTATTTGTATCTCTTGGCCTCCATCCTGCCCTCCCTAATTGTCTGTCCCCCTCTCCGGAGTCACCATCGTCCTCTCTCTGGGCCCATGTTCATTTCTTGCTCACTTTGCTGCATGTCCATCCCTTTCCTCTCTGCCTCTGTCTCCATTCATCTCTGCGCCCCACTGCTTGTCTTTGGCCCCCCACCTTTCCTTGCAGCCTCGAGTGACCCCAGAGGGTGAGTACATACCACTGGACCACCAGGACGTGGATGTGGGTTTTGATGGTGGCACCGATCGCATCTTCCTTGTGTCTCCCATCACCATCGTGCATGAAATCGATTCTGCCAGTCCTCTGTATGAACTAGGACGTGCTGAGCTGGCCCGGGCTGACTTCGAGCTAGTGGTCATTCTGGAGGGTATGGTCGAGGCTACGGCTATGACTACCCAGTGTCGCTCCTCCTATCTCCCTGGTGAGCTGCTCTGGGGCCATCGATTTGAACCAGTCCTTTTCCAACGTGGCTCCCAGTACGAGGTCGACTATCGCCACTTCCATCGCACTTATGAGGTTCCAGGGACACCAGTCTGCAGCGCCAAGGAGCTGGACGAACGGGCAGAACAGGCTTCCCACAGCCCCAAGTCTAGCTTCCCTGGCTCTCTGGCTGCATTTTGTTATGAGAATGAACTTGCTCTGAGCTGCTGCCAGGAGGAAGATGAGGAAGAAGAGGCCGATGAGGGGGATGGGGCAGGGGCAGAAGATGGCGCTGCTAGCCCTGGAATGCTCACACCAACGCTGGCACTGACCCTGCCCCCATGATGTGAGGTGGTGCCCGCTTTTTCTACCCTTTTCCCAGGTGTAGCAAGATGAAGAGACCAGGCCTGCTTCTGGGACCAGGGCAGATATTTTCTACAACTAACAGCCCTGATGGGTAAATGATAAATTGGTGAGGTTCTGCCATTGCCCGATGGACCCACCAGGGAAATACTGAATCTTGATTCCTCTGCATACTATGCTCTTTCCTGAGATCTCTTTATCAGCTCGATTCCTGAGTCACCAGAACAGAGGGATCCAGCATTCTGGACCACCCAAGAGACAGAGACTGTGGTTCTAGATTCCTCGGGATGACTGGTTTGGGTAGTTGAGCAGGGTGAGGAATCAGTGGTATAGGTTACCTCCAAGGGAGGAAGTCGGTGGTGCTTGAGCAGCAACAGAGATTAAGAGTTTACAGGTGTAGAGTCAAGGGACTATTGCTTCTGGACTCAGCCAATCAACTAGAAAAAAAAATTTTTTTTTGACCACCTAAGAAGAAAAGTTATGGAATGCCCCAAGTATTCAAGACTATCATGATTGACAAGGAACATATTTTTTTTACTTTATTTTTTTATTAACTTTTTTTAATTTATATATATTTGATATCAATTGTAATCCCCATGTATTCTCCATCACCATATCACCAGTGCACCATCACCTCAGTCCCTCGTGCTCCTGTCTGCCCTCAACCCTCCCCCTCTTCCCTCCCCACCAAGAGTCCCCAATTTGTCCTTTGACAAGGAATATTAATTACAAATCAAGAAAAGACCTGGTTCCAGAAGGCCCATTCAGTGACTCTAGATGGACCATGGGAGCAAGCACTGGTGATTTTAGAACAGTTTGACCTAGAGAGTCTCACTATTCTGGAAACTAAAGAATTATGCTTTGAAATGCACAGAACGATGATCCTGTAGGTCTAGATGGACTAAAGTAAGAGATCGGGAGTCCTTGACATCAGACCATTAGCTGTAGACTACCCAGCCAAGGAGATAATCAACGCTTCCAAATGATCCACAGGTTTATTTTTTTTTCTTTTAAGTGCCATTCCAGAATATGGAATGGAATCAAAGGAATCAGGATTCTGTGGCTGTGTATGGATTGCAGAGTCATGGAAGGAGTGGCAATTCTAGAAGTCTGACATTTGCTGGTTCCAGTTTACCCAGTGGAGTTGAGATGGTGTTGTGGTTGTGTAATGCCAAAAGGAACCAAGTCCACAGAGATCCAGAGTTGTGTGTTATCAAAGTTTGCAAGTTCTAAGAAGTGGATTCAGGACTTGAGAAACAGCATTTCTGGGCTGACTTCACCTATAAGGTGAGGGCCCAGGGAAGACTTTGGGTAACAGGGCCAGTTAGTGGGCAAAGGCAGGGAGAGGTCCAAGACTGGTGAGTATCCAGTGCCCTGGAATCTTATGCCTAGTCATGTGTGTCTATATCAAGTAAAGATGTTATATATATATGTGTGTGTGTGTTGTGTATGTATACTATAAACACAGATATCTCTTTATGCCCCTAGTTCCTGCACAAGGGTCCAATGTTAAACTGAGCTAATTGTAATGGAATCCTTTACAGGGATCCAGGAAGCTTTGCTCTAAATCCCAGCTCTGCCTCAACTTTCTGCTTGGCTTTGGACAAATTACTGCAGTCTCCTGTTTTGGTTTCCCCATCCGTAAAAATGAGGCATTGGAACTTGAAATTTTCCAAGGACTTTTCCACCAGGATGATTCCTCCATTCACTGAGGGTGGCAGGGAGGTGAAGTGGGCATGTGGGAGGGAGGTTAGGCATCTGGGGATTGCCCAGCTCTCCCTGATGCTGGAACATGTGGCTTTCCATGGACAGCTGGGATGTGGGGAATGCCCTTAAAGCTCAGAATCTGGGTGTCTAAATCATAGGGCAGGTAAGGGTTTGCATGGGCTGTGTTGAAGGGCCGGAATCACCTCCTCCCCATTCAACTTGGGGAGTGGGGCATAGGGAAAAGAGAAGGTAACTGAGTGCCAAAGGCAAGTTCATATCTAGGGAGAGACCTTGCCCCAGGTTAAATCACTGGGAGCCCTGGTGGTGTGTCTCTGAGTGTTCCTGGGGCATGATCCTTGGGTCTGTCCCCTGCCCATGCTGCTATCTACCTAAGTGCCCAACGGGCTGGGAGCCAGCCGCAGAAGGAGTTTGTGCCAGGAGGAGGACATGTTCCCACCATGTCCCAGGACCGAGGGCAGCACTGTCATTGCTCATCGCCTGCCCTAGTGCTGCATTAACCCAGATCCCCTCTTCTGTCTTCCCCACCTCCCTTTATCCTTCAGAATCCCCTTGTAATACAGGATGGGATTAATTAGCTGACTGCTGTCCCTGCCCAGAGAGTCTGGGGTAGAGAAAGGGGCAATGGAAATGCAGATATGGAGAAGAATGTGGGGCGAAGGAACAGGAAAAGGATTCTGTTTGGAAGGGAGGAGGCATGACTGGCAGAGCCAAGGTTTCTACTGGAGAGAGCAGAGCCTTGGCTGCTCATAAAGGTCAGTGAGGGAATTAGGAAACTGTTTAATCTATCAGCTTAACTACGTCCTGGCCTTGAATCCATCCCCAGACTGCCTAGCCCAGGGACAAGCCAATGAGGACAAGGACCAGACACCACTTCAGAACGATTAGGAACCTACCCATGACAGGGGTGCCCGGGTTCTCAATCCCAGCCAGGCCCCTGCACCAGTTGTGCCTGAGAGGAAAGAGAGTGAGGGGGAATCATCTCAGATTTGGGAGGACTCTGAGATGAGGAAGGAATTTAAGAAGCGCAAGAATATGGGAGGAAGGGACGACCTGGAGTGGGTGAGCTGGAGAAGAGGGGAAAAACCTTTGAGAAGGGAGGAAAATCAGAGTGGGAGAAAGCTGAGAAAAGGGACGTTGTCTAAAGGGGCAGATGCTAAGATAAGGGAGTTTGGAGAAGAGAGAGAGGAACCTGAGAAGCAAAAGGCCCTAAAAGACCAATTCTTGCTTTCACTGTATTTGACCTTCCCCTGTCCTATTCTGCCAAATAGGGAAGCCTTTGTGAGGAGTCTTTTGTTTCAACACTACTTGACTCTGAAGAGGCCGAGATGGATGCGGAATTGTGCAGAGGATAAGAAAAGGGTCTTGAGATAGGAAGAGCCAGGAAGAAAGGCTAAAAGAAAGTTGAGCCGAAACCGCTCCCGGTTGCCTGGCAACTGTTACCGTCAAAAGCTCGGAGGTGCGGCTCATGGAAACAAATGACAGCTGTGGCCCCGCCCCTTGTCAACAAGATGATCAAAGCACCGCCCCCCAGCAACGTATTACAAGGCGGGGCTCAGTTATACTAGTATCCTGAAGCCAAGAGCGTTTGCGCAGGCGCAGTCCTCTCTACTTCCGTAACGTCCCACCTGCAGGCAACTCCTGTCCGAGGCTTCTCATTGGCTGGCCAGGTACTCAAGTGACCTCTTTTGTTTCGGAGGCGGGGCTCGGATGCCTACTCGCACCCCAATTGGCCTTACAGACCGTCTATCTCCAGCTGGACAGGGTTACGTTTGCTCCTTGTGCGCCTATTGGCCCTTGAGGACGAACCTTCGGTGTCCGGGGCGGAGCAAGCGAGAAAGCCTGTTGTGGATTGGACGGTGTCAAAACGGGGGGCGGTCCCTACTGGCGGGGCGGTTGGGAGGCGTAGGGAGAGTCTTTTCAGCGCTGAGGACTGGCGCTGAGGAGGCGGCGGTGGCTCCCGGGGCGTTTGAGCGGGCTCATCCGAGCCCGCGGGCCAACGCGGATCCAGGCCCGACTGGCGGGACTGCCCCGGACTCGCCGAGGGCTTTCCTAGCCGCCATGGAGGACGGTGTCTATGGTAGGTCGGAGAGGGGCGGGGCTGGCTGGGAGCAAAGCACTTTGGTCCCGAACGTTCAGCCGCGCACGTTCCCGTCGACGCGCCGCGCGGAACCGTTCAGTCCCCGTTGTCTCTAAGCTTTTGTGGGGCGCGGGGCCGGTTTCCGGCGGCGCCGGAGATCGGGGAGTTCCAGGCCATTGTTTGGGCCGAGTCTGTTTCCGGTGGCGGCGGGAGGGGGCGGGATAGAGCGGTAGAGACGAGGCCGGGACGGAACCATTCCTGCTGGAGGGGCCGGGCGAGCCCAATGCCTGCTGCTGGGAGCGGGCAGGGGTGCTACTGGGGTCGCTGGGGTGGGACTGGGGGGATCTTTGGGCTGCAGAAACACTGCTGAGGCGGGGGCGGAATCCTGCGATGCCCCGCCCCCTTGTCATCAGCTTCCCGTACCAGTTCCATTTCGTGAACGGGGAGTCGGGACACCCAGACCCGTCCTTACTTAGTACCCACGAGCCCACGCCCCCAGCTACTTCGCCGGGAATGGAGGCAGAACAAGGTCTCATTACACCCCCCACGCCCAAGTAATGGATCCAGAGTTCAGATTCCCAGTCTTTTCTTCCCTCAGACCTGAATTCAGGCTCTCAGCTCCCGTCTCCCTTAGTCTCAGGAGTCCAGACTGAGTCCTCTTCCCCTCGACTCAGGAGTCTAGAGGCTTGGCGCATCCCAGGGGGGATCCAGGAATCCAGGCCCAACCCTCATATTCACCTGACCTCCCCAGCACAGGAGTCCTGACCACCCCCAGCCCTGTGCTTCCCCCAGATTACAGGAATTCAGATTCTCAGTCCCCAGAACTGAACTCCAATCCATGATCCTGGCCCTAGAACCCCCAGACCTCACTCCGGAGGAGCGGATGGAGCTGGAGAACATACGGCGGCGGAAGCAGGAGCTGCTGGTGGAGATACAGCGCCTCCGGGAGGAGCTCAGTGAAGCCATGAGCGAGGTGGAGGGTCTGGAGGCCAATGAGGGCAGGTGAGGGCTGGGGCAGAGAATTTTGGGGTCATGAGGTCAGGTCAGGGCCACAGAGGGCTCAGGCATTGACTGCCCCTTCCCCACTCTCTGCCACTGTAGTAAGACCTTGCAACGGAATCGGAAGATGGCAATGGGCAGAAAGAAGTTCAACATGGACCCCAAGAAGGTACTTGAAGCCACAGGGCTGGAATCAGTCAGGCAGATATCCAGGCAGAAAGTCTTGGCTCCTCCATGTTCCAGAAAAATGTTGGTTAAAGGCCTGCTGTAGGTGGACAAACTTGGTCCTAACCCCAGATCCAGATATTGGTCTTTTTGTCCTCTGAACACCAACCAAGAGTTCTAGCCTCCTGACCTTTCCGTGTGCTGTACGCTCTGTCTTGGAGTTCCTCTTCCTCTTTCTGCTCATACTTCTAGACCCACTTCTCAGTGTCCCCGGAGTCCCAGGAGGAGCTTGAGTCTCAGAGCAAACAAAGGAGGGTTTACCGGTGCCAGGATAGAAAGATGGTATCAGGGCCTCGACATTCAGAGGAGGGAGCTTGGTGGCATCAGAGGGGACTTCCTTGAGGAGGGAACATTCATTTCAGGTTTGAAGGATGAGTCTGTTCACCAGGTGGAGGGAAGATGTTTGTTCCTTCAGATATTCATTTTACACCCATTTCCTCAGGCCTTCCTGGGGCCTGTCCCTGTGCTAGGCAACACTGGGGACCCAGAGAAGAGATTGGCCCTGCCTAACCTTCAGGGAGCTCCTGGACAGGACCCCACAATCCAGAGTGAACTGTAGCTCTAGTGGAGGTTCTTACTGCATAGGGAAGCCTGAGAAACCCTGTACGCTCTGTCTTGGCATTCCTCTTCCTCTTTCTGCTCATACTTCTAGACCCACTCACCTCTCAGTGTCCCCTAGAGTCCCAGGAGGCACTTGAGTCCAGCCTGAGATTTGATCCTCATAACCCTTGAGGGACTGCAGTCTACCAGTTTCTCTCTTCTCACCCAAAGCAGTTGTGGTTTGTTCAGTCACTCAACAAACATTGAGCTCCTGTTCCTTGCTAAATCCTATTCTTGGTGCTGGAACTAGACAAAGGCAGAGGGAATGGTAGGTACAAAGGTGGGAGGGATAGAGGTTAGGGACCTGGGAGGAGACTGAAAATGAAGATGAAACCTGGCCCTGCTCTGTTAAGGGCATGGGTCTCCCTCGTGGCACAAGGGGGTAAAGTCTTAGCACTATCAAGCTATCTCTAGCCCCTTCACTAGCCGCTGCAGCATGAGTTCGATCCCCAGCCAGGGAGCTGACCACATGCTGAAGCAAACCTTTCCTGTCTCCCCTGCTGCTTTCTTCAGCAGTGTGTTTCAGTTGATCTGCCTGTTCTGCTCCCCACTCTCTCTCTGGTGAATCCTCTCATCCCCCACACCTCTGGCCTACACCCCAATGCTTATATGTATAAATAATTTTTTTTTAATGTTTTTTAAAAAATGGGGATATGGATGGGTTTGATGCTGAGGTTGCCAGGGAGTGAATTTCTGGCTCTCATCACTGATAACCTGTCCCTACCCACCAGGGCATCCAGTTCTTGGTGGAGAATGAACTTCTGCAGAACACACCTGAGGAAATTGCTCGCTTCCTGTATAAGGGCGAGGGCCTGAACAAGACGGCCATCGGGGACTATCTGGGGGAGAGGTGAGATCTGGCTACCCAGCTCTTATTGACCCTTCTCACAGCCCACGAGCCCACTTCTGCCCTCCCACCACCAGCTCCTCTCCTCCCAAGAAGAGGCCTTAACAGATTAGTCTCTGACTGGATTAAGAAGAAAGCACTGACCCAGGGACCTGGGGAATTTGGGGCACCTGGGGACCCTGGGGACTATCTGTGAGCATTTGGGGGCCCTGAGGACCTTCTTGTGGCCATTTGGGAAATATGGGAACTATCCATTTATGTGTGGGAGCAGTGGAGAACATCTGTGTGTGTTGTTGGATTGTCAGAATCATGTCTGGTCACTTGGCATGTGTGGGAGTTATGTGGACAGCCAGGAGTATGGGGACCACCAGTGGGTGTCAGGAGTTCCACGGGATGATGGACATCTGGGTGCATGTAGACCATCTGTGGATGTCATGCATGTGGAGGCTGTTGAAACATGAAGGTGAACGGGCACCTTCTGTGAAGTCTAGGGAAGCAGGGGCCTATCTGTAAGCATCTGGGGTATGTAGAAACTGGATGTCTGGGTTACTTAGGGATGGTGTGGCTCTGTGGGGGTATGGAACTTTCTGGATGTCTGATGTACCTGGGGACCATCTGTGGACATCTATGGTCTATGGGCACTGTCTGTTGATGTCTAAGACCTGTCCCTCTCAGGTATGTGAAGACCATCTGTGCATATCTGGGGTACTTTGGGACTGTTCATGGATATCAAGGGGATGTGGGGCTGTCACTGATGTCTGGGAACCACCTGTGGACACCCGGGGTTTATGGGTACTGTCTCTGGAAATCTGGGACCCATTTGACATATGCAGAACATGGGATCATGTGAGAGAGCTGAGGGTAGGCAGAGGCCACATTCACTGCATTTTTCCCAACTGCACAAAGCAGGGTTCTCAGCAGATGGTCCTCCCAAGAGTGAGTCTGAGTGTCCTTGCCTCAGCGCCAGCCTTGTGGTGGGGACCGAGCCAGAGTTGTACCTGCAGCTGAGGCAGCTGCTGTGCCAACAAAGTGGACAGTCTCCCCACTGCTTTGCCTCCTGCCAACTCCCGCCACCTCATACTCCATCCTGTGTGTGACTTTGTCCCTCTCCTCCCAGGGAAGAGCTGAACTTGGCAGTGCTTCATGCCTTTGTGGATCTGCATGAGTTCACAGACCTCAACCTGGTGCAGGCCCTCAGGTAAGAAGGGGGAGTGCAGCTGAAAGGGCAAGAGTGTGCCTTCGTGGTTGCCTTACAAGTGATGACGCCTACGAAACAGAAGCAAAAATTAGGAAATTGATTGCTGCTGTAACATAAAAGTTCACCACAGAGCCTCCTTGAGGCATCACTGTGTCTAGGTGTTCAAATGGTATCAGAAAGTGAACTTTCTCCAGCTCCTGGTTGTGCTTGTAACTGTGCTGGCATAACAGAAGCCCCATTTACCTTTGAGCTTCCTTAGCTGGAAGAAGGAAGCTGTTTCCATAAAAATCCACCAAAGTCACGCGGCCAGTGCTCCTTGATCAGATTGGATCACGTGCCTCTTTTTCAACCAGCCACTAAAGCCACACAGTTTAGAGCTCATAATGGCCTGTCCATTCCTAACACCGGAACGGAATGGCTCTACCAGCATGGCCATCCTCACTGGCCCATCTTTAACCCAGGCAGTTCCTCTGGAGCTTCCGCCTCCCAGGAGAGGCTCAGAAGATCGACCGGATGATGGAAGCCTTCGCCCAGCGATACTGCCTGTGCAACCCTGGGGTTTTCCAGTCCACCGGTAGGGGCTTAAAATAATGGGGTTTGGGGAGGGCGGCACCGGGGCCCACAGGCTGATGTTCTGTGACGTCACTGTTTGGTGCAGACACGTGCTACGTGCTGTCCTTTGCTGTGATCATGCTGAATACAAGCCTCCACAACCCCAACGTCCGTGATAAGCCAGGCCTGGAGCGCTTTGTGGCCATGAACCGGGGCATCAACGAGGGTGGAGACCTGCCTGAAGAGCTGCTCAGGGTCAGCCCCCTCTCCTCTCTGCACAGCCCCTCGGCCCTGTCCTCTGCCTGCCCACCAAGGGGTGTCCCAGCACCAGGGCCCTCCAGCGGGATTCTTACCCAAGCACAGAGGGTGTGGCTGTGCCAACTGTGTGTTTTTTTTCCTTTGTCCTGCTGTTTCTTTTGGCTCCTCTCACTTTCAGGGTGTTGGTTGGTCTATCTCTCATTCTTCACCTGTCTTGCTGTTTCTCTGAAAACTGAGCTGGCTTTTCCAGCTGTGTGTCTCTGCCTCTTCTTTTTTCCCCTCTTTTCTCTCCTCCCTCTTGTCTTCTGCTTTCCTTTCCTCCCCAGTTTCTATTCATTCCCTCCCTCCCTCCTTGGTCTCTTTGCTTCCCTGGCTGCTGGAGCATCCTCATCTCCTCTGGCAGCTCTGGGTGGGCCCAAGGGCCCTGAGGTTGCTGATGGTGCCTTTGCCCCTCAGAATCTCTACGATAGCATCCGGAATGAGCCCTTCAAGATTCCAGAGGATGACGGGAATGATCTGACCCACACCTTCTTCAACCCGGACCGGGAAGGCTGGCTCCTTAAGCTGGGTACGTTCCCTCATGATGTCATGGGCTGTCTCCGTAGAGAGAACTTAGTGGGCCTGGGCTCAGGACTTGACTTCCACATATCTGCTGTGTGACCTTAGGCAAGTAACTGGACTTTAGTTTCCACATACACAATATGGGGCGGAGAACATCATCCAGCCAGAGAAGGGCTCCAAAAGCCCTTGTGCATGAAGGACAGAGCTAGGAAGCATCCCAAGGATGGGATGGGTGAGTGAGGCCAGTGCACCTTGAAATCCATGGCGCCTTTAAGTTCAGGGTCCATTAGCAGGTAACCCTTTCATGGGTTTATTTGAAGATGAGAGTGAGCCTCGGCCCTGGCTATGGCAGCATCACCTGGGGGCTTTGAAAACCCCAGTGGTTAGACTCTGGAGGTCAGGGTCTGTGAGTCACGATCTTCCATCAGTCCTGTTAAGAGCGCCCCCGCTGCCTCCAATGCACAGCCAAGGTCAGAAGCCACTGAGTTGGCACCATGACTGATAATGGCACATGAGGTGGAAATCGTAGTCTTGTAATGAATGAGCGCTCCAAGTGAACAGTGGAGGCAGCCAGGGTAGCAGGAGGGAGCTCCCAGCCCAGCGCAGGGGTCCAGGTAGAACTTTATTCCCTCCAGGTCTCCCCCTTCCCCATGTGGAATTTGTCTTAAGCCAAGACCCGGTTTCTCTGGCCAGAGATATCCTGGTACACCGCCCTCCCCCCATGCAAGTTGTACTTTCTAGCCAACACACTGAGGAGCATGCATTCCTGATTCAGCTTCAGGAGGTAGTAGGTTGGGGGGGTAGAGGGGTGTAGATTCTCTGAGGCCTAACGGTGCCGCTGGCTGTGAGGGCAGGAAGTTAAGAGGCGTGACTTCACCAGCAACTGCTTCCTGTCCCAACCCTGCCCAGCAGCAGGCATCTTGCCTCGACATGAGGATGTCGAGGCGCATTAGCAGTCCTGCAGCCACAGGGCAGAAGTGGCCTGGGACCCAGACCTCTGACCGGAGTGCATCTTTTTACTTGGTGGCAGTCAGAAAAGGGTGCCTTTCCTTCAAAGACTAATTCCACAAAGAACTGGTGATTGTGATATTGGCAAAGCCATTATTACCAATGTTATTTAACCCTCCCGGAGCCCAGAGGGGGCAACAGGTGGTCCTGAGGTCACACAGCCAGATTGTGCTGGGTGGAGCTGAGACCCCACTCAAGTTGAGGCCAAGAACATCAGGGGGATTTGTTCTCCCATTTGTGGGGAGAGACCTCTTCACTGTGGCAGTGAAGGGCTCTCCCGGCCTAGGAGGCTCTAGGCCCTGGGGCAGGGGCTAGGGGCGGTGGACGAGGGGACAGAGCCCAGCACTGCCCCACGGTGTTGGAGGCCACTGCCGTGGGATTCAGGACCCTGGACCTCCCCAGAAGGGAGAGAGGGTCTGGCCCTTTCCCCTCGTGGATGTAACTGGTTTTCTTCCCTTTCTCTCCCTCCCTCCCTCCCTCCTCCTCCATGTCTCTCTGTCCCATCCCCGGCACTTTCCTTCCCTCATCCACCCTATTTCTGTTGCCTGTGGCTCTTGGGGGCACCCCATTCTTCTGCCTTCTCTTCCTCGCCTGGCCCTGCCTGCTTTCTCGCTGTCTGCCCCAGGAGGTAGGTACACAGCTCATCTTCTCTCCCAACACCATACCAGAGGAAGGGGCCCTAGGAGGAGGGGCTGGGGGCCGACAGACAGGCTCAGAAAGCCTAGAGCGCTGCATTGGGGGTGGACCAGTTCCCGAGCCCAGACACGCCTGTCCCTGCTTGTCTGTCTCTTCCCACGTGTTGCTTTGTCCTGGGCCTCAGCGCCCAGCCTCCCTGCTATGCTGCCTCTTGCTCCCTCCCCACTTCCCAGAGGCCCTGTCCCCCTGTTGAGCCCAGGCCCCCTCCCACCCCTTCCCTTTCAGGGGGCCGGGTGAAGACCTGGAAGCGGCGCTGGTTTATCCTCACTGACAACTGCCTCTACTATTTTGAGTATACAACGGTGAGGGCCGGGCTGCCTGTGATCTGGTGCACTGGCAGGAGGGGCTGGGTGTCTGCATTCCTGGGGCTAACGGAGGAGGGAGGTCTGAGGGAAGAGGGGTTGGGTGAGCGTTTGAAAACTGGGTTCTGTCCGACTTGCTCCTCCAGGACAAGGAGCCTCGAGGAATCATCCCCCTGGAGAATCTGAGCATCCGAGAGGTGGATGATCCCCGGAAACCAGTAAGACCCTTTCTGTCATGGGATGGGCCCCTGATCCTGGGACTGGCTCTCACCTGCCATCCTTCCTCTCCCGTGTCCCTCAGAACTGCTTTGAGCTTTACATCCCCAACAACAAGGGGCAGCTCATCAAAGCTTGCAAAACCGAGGCAGATGGCCGGGTGGTTGAGGGGAACCACATGGTGTACCGGATCTCCGCCCCAACGCAGGAGGAGAAGGACGAGTGGATCAAGTCTATCCAGTGAGTCTGGGCTGCAGGGGTCGCTGGGAGGAGTGAGGTCAACACTCCTTGGTCCTCGCCATTTTGTCCTTCCCCTTCTGCAGGGCAGCTGTGAGTGTGGACCCCTTCTATGAGATGCTAGCGGCAAGGAAGAAGCGGATTTCTGTCAAGAAGAAGCAGGAGCAGCCCTGACCCTCTGCCCCTACCCCATTATTATTTATTAGGGAGCTGCCCTGCCTGGGTGGCCGGACCCCTGGGCTCTGGGGCTACAGATCCTGGTTTCCCCATTTGGAAAAATCACCACCTTTTGCTCCTCTCTTCTTTGTAATGAACATGCTGTTGGTAATCTTATTAATTATTTAACCACTGGTGGCCTGCCTACGCCCTCGTTTTTTGAGGTTGACAGCTGAGGTGCTTGGTAGAGCTGGCCCAGCAGCCCTGTCAGTGGCCAAGCGGGGGAGCTGTGGCCTGCCTGTTCCTGCCCCTGTTGCTGGCTTCCACAGGGCAGGTGCCAGCAGCGCCTGGAGTCAGCACAGAGGTAGAAGGGAGAAGCCGAAGGCAGCCCGGGGAGTGTGGAGTTAGAATTGTGCAATGATGGGTGAGGGCTCTCACTTGACCGCAGGAGCCAGGTGTTCATCATCCCCTCTGGTGCTCTCAGGGGCTTGTAGTCTTTGAGCGGTGACAAATCCTGTGAGCTGTGCTGGCTGCTTGGGGGAACAATGGGAGCTAGAAGAGCTGGGATGGGGGCCTGCTCTGGATGTGGGGAGGATGAAGTCTCCAGGAAGAAGGCCTGGAGACTTAGAGTGGGTGGGAAGGTCTTGCTCTGTGTGTGTCTGTGTCGGGGAGGGGTGGGGGGTGCCAGGAGGTTGTTGGTGTCCTGAGTGAGCTGGGAGTGGCTTGGGGCCAGGTAGCAGTGGCAATAGCCGGTGTTGGGGCCAGTGTGGCGTGTCTGCCGCAGGTGGAGTAATTGAAAGGGTTTCTCAGGGACCAGAGGATCATCCTTTGGAGATATTTCACCAAGGGTAAGCAGCCCTGAGAACCTGCCTTTTTTTAACACTCCCTTTGCCAGGAGTCTGATAGCCTCAGAAGTATAAGCCTCAGCGATCTTTGAGGGTGGAGCCTTTGTAAGGGGGGTTGTCTCTGTGTCTCTGGGCCTGTTTCTCTCCCTCTCCCTCCATTCCCCTCCATGTTACACAGGCATGGTGTCCCTAGAGGAGAGCAGCTTGGCGACCCTGGGGTGGCTTGGTAGATTGGGAGACCCTGCATCTCCTGCGCTCAGTTCTGCCGCTGAGGACTCAGCAAAGGAAACCACATTCCTGATAGGCCGAAATCCAGACCCTGCTGAAAGGGTGTGCCTGGAGCTGCAGTTACTCCTGCAGGCTGCAAACCCTGGGGTCACTGAGTGCACCCAGTGGGAAGCGTCCAGGCATTAGTCCTGACCCCATTCTTAGCTGCTGGCTTTCGCCAGCATGAAGGACCAGTGTGTATCAAAATACAGCCATCCGCAAAGGTGGCCCGTCACGCCTCACGTGAGACCTTTGGACTATAATTCCCAGCAAGCACCGGGAGCGCTGACAGTCCCATTGGAGGGAGATCTAGTCTTCAGGTCTCCCGAAGTTTATCAAGTAGTTTGTCAAGATTTGGCTGTCGGGTTTGTGGTAATGTGGTCTCCTAGCGGGTTGGGAAAAGTGACTCTGATTCTTTTCACCGATTCAGAGGCTGATGGGAAATGGACTTTCCAGCTCCCAAGGTTTAGGGAAACGGAGTCATGAACCCAAAAAGGTCATGGGGAAAGAGGTCCTTGAGTAAATACTAGGGTAACTCACCTTATCCTGCCCCCCTCCATGGAATGACCCCTTAGGTGAGTCTGGGCTGGTTTTTCTAGTCTTAAAGTGACCCAGTTCCCATGGCAACCTTACCCCATTACCTTATCTGTTAAAACCTCTCTCTTGGGCAAGGAGTAGGGGCTTAGTTTCTAACTTTATTAAGTGATATCCTGACAGTAGGTACTAGCAACAGCTAGTGGGGAGAAGCTAGTGGCTTGGTGAAGGGGCATGGAAGTACATTCAATGCAGAGGAAACGGGGCGTGTGAAGGGTGGGTGTGGTGTGGTGTGTTAGTTACTGAGTACAGCAGGCTGATGTGTCCCAATGGCCATGACTGAGGGGGAGGGTGATGGGAAATGAAAGGTACTTGGATGGAAGTTGGAGGAGCAGCCTCTGGCTGCCTTAAGGAGAGTAATTTGGAGATGAGCTGGGGTGGAAGCAGACCCCTTTCATCTTCACATTCCTCAAATATGCAAAGGAAGTCCTCTGAGAGGTAAGACAAAACCATCCCAGGGCAGAAAGACAGAGCCCAAGGTCAAATCAGTCACGAGCTCAAGACACCAGAGAAAGGCACCTACCAAAACACAAGTCAAAAGATCTGCCAGATGGGAAGGCGATAGGAAGACATGGGAAAATAAAGGCGGAGAATACACAGGAAGGCTGAGAAAAGAGGCTGAGAAAAGAGGAGAAACGGGGAACACCCAGCCTGATGGACTAGGGAACTGGGGCAGGGTGGAGCAGGAGCCAAGGGAACAAAAGCAGAGATGTAGGGATGGAAGAGACCAAAGTGTCAGAGAGGTGGGACCATACTTGGAGAAGCCGGTAAAGGGAGGCAGAGCAGCAGGGACAGGCCCCGGAGGGATACACAGGTCCTGAGGTGTGGGGGATATGATAGGCAGCCCCTGTACCCTGGCAGATCATTTCTGGGTGTTCTGTCACCTGACCATAACCTGCCACCTTCCCCAATCTGCTGGCTCCTGTGGCCTCTTGGAACACAGGATACAGATGAAGCTGAGTTGGCAGTGCCAGACCCAGAGATGCGTCATAGAGAAGCTAACCATTCTGCCTCTCTGAGACTTGCTTTCCGTCCATCAGATGCGGTGCTGAAGTCAGCAGTTCCTTCTGCACCATCTCCCTTCTTTGTCACCCCCAAACACACTGAGGCCCCAGGTTCCTCCAAAAAGTTGTTTTTGTCTTTTTTAAATAATGTGAAAATGCCACGCAAAGGTTTGAACTGGAGGCCCCTCCAGGGGCTGGGCTGGGCTAGGGAAGGAAAGGGGAGTCGCGAGATGGGGGGTCCAGGTTCCCAAAGCCTGCAGCCCCTGCCTGGGGCCAGAAGTCGGTGAGGAGGGGCCTCCACTGTGCCGAGGGGCTCCAGGCCCGAAAGTTCAGTTCAGTTCCAGGAAAGGAGGCTCTCCAGGGGGAGAGTGAGGGGCTTCTTGCCTCATTTGGCACCGAGAGGGTCGGGGGGGTCAGGGGAGCCATCCGGGGGGATGGGGGATGGGGGGCCAGGGCCTCCCATTTGGCACATGGTGGGGGAGGGGGAGGGCCCGGCCTCAGGGGCCTCCCCGGAGGCGGTGTCGGTGGGGGTGGCAGTGGCTCCGTTGTCCACAGAGGATTCTACTCTCAACCCCTCTTCTAGGGGTGCTGGGGGGTAGCGACTTCGGGGAGTCAGTTCTCCACGGGGCCTGAAAGCAGAGGGAATAGAGAAATGGAATTAAAGGTCCAACAGGTGTATGGTTTCTGTCTCAGGCGGAATGACACAAAGCCCTCCCCAACAAGGCTCTGTGAGAGCTGTTCCCTCTGCTCCAGCCATAGGCTCCAAGCACATTTCTGCCCCAGGGCCTTTGCACTTGCTGTTCCCACAGTCTGATTCAGCCTTTTCTATCCTTTCCCATGTAATTTAAGACCCCACTGCCATGCCCTCCCACAGTGGCCTTCCTGGGCCATTTCCCAGCCCCACTCCAGAACCCTTCCCCTCACACTTGTACTCTGTTTTCTTCCCATATTTGCCTCTGGGTCATTGAGGCAGAGCTTGCCCCCCTAGGAGAGGACTGTATGATCAATAATGCATCCAGCACAGGGCCTGGCACAAAGCGCATTGTCCCCCTGTGGACACATTTCTCCCATAGAGCTTCCCACCAACTATTCCCATGCACCCTCCTCTCCCAATGGAAAGAAAATTGCCACCCTTTCCATGGATCCAGAAAACCTGAGTGGGGAAGGGGGGAATGTTTTCATTGATGGACACATTTTGGACACCCTCACTCCCTGTTCCCAAGACTCAGTTTCCCTCTTTCAATGGGAAGCATGAAAGGGAGACCTTTTAAATAAGGAGTCTCTAGGCACCCAGTGAACATTGGGACAGAGCCATGTCAAGCTCAGGGATCTGAAGAAGAAGGTCGCCCTCTCCTGGACCTCCACACCTAGGTCTTTTGAAACTGGCTCCCAGTTTCCCTACTTAGCTGCTGTGGGGATATCTGCCTGCTGAGTGAAGGGACTTTGAGTTTCGTGTGACTAGGTCCTCCTCTGTCACCAGTGATTAATGGTAAAGTCATCTTTACTTGCTGGCCCCACTGGCCTGGGCCCTGACTCATCACTTGGCTGGTGTCCCCGTGCCCTGGAATTCATCCTATTCTGTGCTCAGCAGGGAGAGGTGGGGGGAATGTCTGGGAGGAAATGGCATTTGGGGTGAAACCTCTTGTAGCCCAGCCTCAGTCTCCCAGTAGCTCACCACTTAACCCCAGAGGGGTCTCTCTATAATCAGGACTGAGAAGGGACCCCCACAGCCCTCTCATAGATCCCTAGCACCCCCAGGACAAGTCCTTACCCCTCAGCTCACCCTCAGGCTCTACGGAGTCTGTCTCACCTTCTCTCGCCTCACCCTGCATCCATCCCGCTCAAAGACCCTTGCCTCCCTTCTGTTCTGTGAACCAGCCAAATTCTCTCCTGCCTCGGGCACTTTATGCGGTGTTCCATCTGCTCACCTGCACACTGGCTTTCTCTTCACCTACTTCACCAAGTTAGTTACTGGCAGCCAACCCTTCCCAACTCTGGTTAAATGACAGTTCCACTGGGGAGTGGGGGTACAGGGGCAGGCCCAATCTTGCTTCCCACATGCCCCCATCAAACACAGTTAACAGCTGTGTGACCAAGTCCTTGCTGTGTGTGTGCACCTAAGTCACTTAATCCCCTCAAAACAATATGAGTTAGATCCTGTTATCATCCCCATTCTACAGATGAAGACACTGAGGCACAGAGAGAAAAGACCTGCTGAGGTCACACAGCTGAAAGTGGCAGCACCAACACCTGGACTCAGGCATGACTGGGGAGGGGGTAGAACCTGAATACTCCCTGAAAAGGTCCAGTTGCATCTTCTACTTTTTCAGCTGTCTTCCCCAGCACACCTGCAATGGGCATGACCCAAGGCAAGCCTTGCATGTGGGAGTTGTCTCTGGAGCGGCAGCAGGGGGCAGTAGTGCATCCTGAAAGCTTCCTCCAGCCCCAGTCCCACCCTATGAGACCTGGCAGGGTCCTCACCTTTAGGAGGCAGTAGTCTAGGTTAGGGGCAGACAGTCAGAGACCAAGGGTCATGTGACCCCCTCCCAAAGTGGTGATGAGAATTAGCCACAAAGCTGCTGTGAAACGCAAGGAAGGAAGCTGGCAAATCCGCTGGAGAAGGCCTGGACTCAGAGGCCAGGCAGCAGGGGTGGGAATGCCAGCTCCTCCCTCTGTATGCCTCAGTTTTCTTTTGCAAAATGGAGGTGACACTAGAGCCCACCGCCATGACATTGCAGTGAGGGCTAGATGGATTACAATGCAGCACGCACATGTGGGGTCTAGCTGTTACAAGTAATAGCAGTGCTCTTGTTACTGCCACAGGCTCAACTCTTCTGGTTCATACCAGCCAAATGAGCGTGCTGGCAGACTCAGAGAGGATCCTGCCAGAAGTGGACACTGAGCCTGGGGGACAGGTTGTGACCACCCAAGTCTATCTTATGGACACCCCCTGGTCTGAGTTCATTGCAAAGCTGGGTGGGACCCCAATGGTGGGCAGGAATTGTTCATTGAGAAGCGAGGGAGGTGACGGAAGGTGGGGAATTCCAAGATGAGGAAAAGAACAATTCCAGATGGGGAGAGATGGGCAGAGTAGGGGCAGGGCTTAAGGTCTAAAGCACCGTACCTGCGGGTCGGGCGTCGGGGGCCCGGGCGGGGGGCCCCGGGGTCTCCAGAGCAGGCGAGACGGAGAAGCGGGAGAAGCACAGGGGGGGGCCTGGCGGGGGGAGGAGGGGGAAATCCTCCGCCCATTCGAAACTGCCTCCTAGTCGGGGGTGCGGGAGACAGGATGATACCGTCAGATTCCCAAACAATACGGGAAGCCCCTGCCCCACCCCCTCCGGGTGCCCCTCCCCCAGATGCCCGCCCCAGGCTCCGCTCACCAAAGCCGCTGTCGTTGCTGGGAAATCCATCTCCGGTGGTGGCGGGGTGGGGAGGCGTCGGGGGCGCTGGGGGCGTTGACAGGTCCGTGTCCCCCTCGGGAGGACCCTGGACGCTCAGCTCGTTGGTTGGCGTCTCCTGTGAAGGCCAATTAGGGGAGACGGAGGGGGTGGCGAACTGTCATAGCTCACTAACTGCATTCCCAAGAAACAAGAAAATCTGCTCACATATCTGGGGCTTCAGGCATCCCAATTTCCAATCGCTCTAACAGGAGTGGTGGCGGGAGCCCTAATCAAGTGTCTCCATATAGCCCGTTCCCTCTCCGTGATCCCCTACCCACCTCGGATCTTGGTCTCAGATGTCCAGGTTCCGGCCCCTATAACTATCTGCTCCTATGGTCCTCAAAACCCTTACCCCCCATCCTACGCTCCTCCCGACCTCTGAAGAAGTCCCTCTTCAAGACCCCAAACCCATTCTTTTGCTTTGGTGACCCCAGCCCCTGCTCAAGACCCAGTTCTTACTCCTCTCAGGGCCTCACGTGCAGTCCACCACCGACTCTTCCTTTTACTCTTTATCACTCTCTCCCCAAGCTTCAACTTAACTCTAAGCGCCCCCAGTTCATGAGCTCTGCTCATCCCCGAACCCACTCCGCATTATGTTAACACTGCAAGCCGCATCTCCTAGCGCTCGCTGCAGCCTCTCCAAGGCCCCGCCTCGGCGTTAAGAGCTGCTCCAGCATGCGCGGGTACCCGAACCTGGACCGCTAGAGCGCGGGTAGCCAAATCTCGCTCCCCAAGTCACAGTCTCCGCCCCGCAACCCAGACCACGCCCCAGTCCTCTCAAGCCTTCCTCCCTCCTCTCCAGACTCCGCCCCAACAACCAGGTATTACCACCCACGCTCCTTTTCTGCCACATCTCCTCTGGAAGACCCCTTCCGCCCCCTCCCGACCTCAGGCCCCGCCCCTGCCCTGGCCCCGCCCTCCCCGAAGCCCCGCCCCTCCCCGGGCCCCGCACCTGGTCGAAGAGGTAGACGGTCACGTCCCCGTGGAAGGAGACCATCTTGCGTTTCCTCTCCAGTTCGCTGTCCTCGGGCTCGTCGGCCCCGCGCGGAGACTTGAGCAGCCCCCGCAACGGGCGGGCCGCGTCCGCGTCGGCGCTGCTCACCACGACGGGCACCGGGGCTGCCCGCGCCCTCCCGGGGCCCCGCGGCCCCGCCGCCGCGGCCGCCGCCTCCTCGTCCTCCTCCTCGTCCTCGTCCTCGTCCTCCCCGTCCTCCGACGGCCCCAGCGCTCCCGCCCTGCCGGCCTCCCCGCCAGCCGCCCCGGCGTCCACGCCCTCCCACGGGGGCCGCCGCGGGCCCGGCCCCGGGAACGGCGTGAGCGTGAGCGGCGGCAGCGCCAGGGAGAGCCGCGACAGCTTGGCTGCGAGGGAAGAGAGCCGGTGAGCGCCCGTCCCTGGGGAAACTGAAGCATGCCCTTCCGCTTAGCTATGAGTCCTCAGGTAAGCTCCAGCCACGGCCTGGACTTCAGTTTCCCTCCCTTTGATCAGGGCGCCGCGCTGGGCCTTTCACAAAAAGTCTTCCTCTTACTCCAGTGGTTAACCCTCCCTGTGGTTCCCCAGTGCCCACAGCACACGACCCCAACTTTTACTGGTGTCCCACGAGGCCCCAGGGACCTGACTCTGTGACTTCTCCAGGCTCCGTCCCCTCTCATCCTGGCCTTACTTCCACCAGCCTACTCGGGCTTCTCCTCATTCCTCTCACCTCTGAGCCTTCGCCTATGCTGTTCCCTCTTCTGGAACTTCCTGTTCTAACTCAAGTCCTGTCCAGTACTCCAGCCCTGGGCTGTTGAGAACTCTGCCAGATGGTGAGATGTCAGGCCAGCGGTTCTGTACCCCAGAGCATAGGAGCACTTCTCCAAGCAGATGATAGGATCATGCTCTGCATCACCATGTTTTGGTCAACAGAGACCTGTGGTGGTCCCCAGAGGACAACCTAGGTGAGTAGGTGGCTGTACCATCGAGGTGGGTGCGCTTACACTCTACGACCTTCGCACATTGCTGATTAACATTTCTTAGAAGGTACTGCGGTTAAGCAACAGTGTATAGCTATGTTTCCGTGTCGATGTGACTGTTCGCCTTGCCACAGAACATAGACCGAGTCTGTCTACTTCATGGCTGTATCCCCAAGGCCCAACATGTGGAAGTATTCAGTCAATATCTGTGGGATTAATGAATGAATGCTCTGCTTGGTGATGTTAGCCATGGTACTCTCTGGCCTCTCTGTCACCAGACAAAATTGGGACGTTTAGCCATCTCCAGTCCCCTTCTGTGCCCTAAGACTTCCTATCTCAGCCTGCTGCGGGGGAAGGACTTCAGGAAGAGGAATCCCAAGCCTACGCTGCTTGAATCCCAAGCCTACGCTGCTTGTTTCCGTACTAGTAAACAGACAAGGGCCACTCATCCCTCCTAGGGAATCAGTGAATTGTGTGCCAGATCCTGTGAAGGGTGAGGAGAGGATGCCCTGAGAGGTAGGTTAGGGCAGTCACTTTCCTCCTCTCATTCACTTTTCTCCAGCTTGCCTGGCCTTTTGTTTTTCCCTGAACATGCCGAACTACTGTCCATCTCATTTCCTCTAACTAGAACATGCCAAACTACTGTCCATATCATTTCCTTCACATCTGTTCAAAAGCCACCTCCTCAGTGAAGCCTTTCCTGATTACCCACCTCAGGGAGGGTTGAGGGGTTAAATGTATATATATTAAAAGAAAAAACAAAACTACCAAAGGCTATACTTAAAGGAAGGATAAGGAGACTGCCTTTAGAAATCAGGAGAGTTTCCCTAAGGAAGAGGAAATTTGAGTGTGGTCTTGATGAATGAGTAGTTAACGGGGTTTAAAAAGAAAAGGCAGGTTAATACCAGGCTCTTCTCATCCAGCAACACCAACCCCAGCCTCCTCAGATCCTGAGGTATGTTAGCTGTTCTGAGGCATGTTACCTGACATCTTCATGCTTCAGGGTCTTTCCTGACTCCGCTGGTTGCAAACACCCCACAACAACGTCAAAGAGGTGACACAGTGTTCTAACATGGGCTTTGGGGAAGGAAAATTCTGTGTCAACCCCTTCCTGACATTTGCCCCCTTAGCCACAGGCTCTTTGAGTAATAGATGTAGTTCTGGGATTGCCACTGGTACTTTCGTACCAGTATTAAGTCAAGCCTCTGGGCAATTCCAGTGGAACAACTGTGCTCACATCAAAACAGCGGCCATCAGTCTTTACCCTCCATTTTTCCCTCTCTCCAGTCATCCTGTCTTTGGGTCAAAGTTTTCAGAGAAGGCAGTTCCTTAGCTTTCAGGTCACCATTCAAGGGGGAAGGGGCAGGGTCTGGGGGGCCCTGGATCCCAGCCTTGGGACACAGGAGGCCTGCCTTGCTGGCTAGGCACCTTAGCTTGTTGAAAAGTTTAAACCAGTGATCATATGCTGGCAGCTTGGCCCACAGACCAGCTTTGCTTGAACTGGCTTCCACCCAGAAAACATACAAAACTGTGCTTTCAAAGAGAAAAGTGGAAGCCAGGGCCACCCCAGTGGGTTGAGAAGCCTATTTAGACAAGGCAAGTCCTGTCCAAATCTGTCCCGCCTCCAGCCTACTTCATTCACTCCGCCATGCCATCAGCCCATGTGCACCTGAGTTATAACCCTGGTCTCAGTAAACGATGGTAGTACAAGTACCCACCAACACTAACGGACTGAGCGAAAGGCTTCAGACACCCCAACTCATTCAACCCTCCCTGGGCAGGTGCTATCCTTGTCATCCATTTTTGGTAGATGGGGGAACTAAGGCACAGCACAGGCAGGCCACTGTCCTGGTCACAGAACTTGGGAGGGCAGAGCCAGGAATGGAGCCCAGGTAGGCAGGCTCCCGAGCTGACATGTGTCGTCACCAGCTTGACCTGCCTGCTACCCCGATGCGCAACTGCCCTAAACCTCCTGGGAGAGGCCAGACCTCAGCTTCTAACTGTACCCCTGTTCCCGATGGCCTCCTCACCTTTGATCTGCTCGCTGTTCCCCTGAGGGGGTCCCAAGTCCAAGAACAGTCGTGGCATCTCGGGGCCCTTCCTCTCGGGCTTGAGGGGGTCCCCTTCTCCGCTGGGTGCCATGTCTCCGCCGGCCCTGCTGTCTGGGGCCCTGGGCTCTCCCTCGGGGGCCACCTCCGGTCTCTGGGGCGCTGGCTCCAGCCTCCTTGGCTGTACTTCCGCCGGCGGTGCTGGCGGCAGCGGCTGAGGCCTCGTGCTGTCTACCCATCCTGCCTTTGCGTCCACGCCGCTTCCGAGGCCGCCGCCGGGGGCCGTCCCCGTGCCCACTAGGGCTCGGCCCCCACTCCCGAGGTCCAGCCTCCCAGCCCCGGGGGCTCTCAAGGCCCCCCCAGTCTCGGGGGCTCTCCTCTCGGTCCCGGGTTCCAGTACTCCGCTCCTGGGAGCTGGGCAAGTGGGGCCAGGGGCTGTCTCCCCGCCGTTCCGGGGCAAGGCCACTGCGCCGGTCCCCGGGGCTCTCTCCAGCAAGGTCTCTGGGGCTGGCTCCCCGAGCGTGGGGGCTGGACCCCCATTCTCGGGCATCTTCTCCAAGGGCCCTGGGGCTCTCCAAGGCCCAGTCTCTGGCGGCCTCTCTGTGTTCCTGGGGAGTCTCGGGCCCCCATTCTCTGATACCATCTTCTCGATCTTTGGGGGTGTCAGTCCCCCATTCGCCAGCACTTTCTCTTCTCTCTCTGGGGACCTCAGTTCCCCATTCTCCAATACTTTCTCCTCCCTCCTTGGGGGTGTCAGCTCCCCATTCTCCAGCACTTTCTCTTCTCTCTCTGGGGATCCCAGGCCCCCATTCTCTGCCATCTTCTCCTCGATGCCCAGGGCTCTCTGTGCCCCGTTCTCCAGCACTGTCACCCCGTTCACAGGGAGGCTCAGGTCCTCGTTCAGGGTTGGGGCTTTCTTCCCGCTGCCCAGGACTGTGGGGTCCCGGCTCAGACCTGGGGCTTTCTCTCTGCTCCCGGGGCCTCTCCCCGCCTTCCTGGGCCCCGTCTCTCGGGGGTTTGCCCCCTTGTCCCCCAGGAGGTTCCGTGTCACGTCCTCCCGCAGGGACATCAGCAGCTGCTCGGTGCTCACTTGAACTACGAAGGTCGGCTTCTCCCGGGTCCCCAGCAGTGGGAGGGGACCCGGGTCTGGGGGTGGCCGGGGCACTCCTGGGTCGGGCGGCTCGGGGGGAGCCCGCGGTCGAGGGACCCCTTCCTCCTCGGCTGCCCCCCCGCCTGGGAAGGCTCCCTCGGGGGAAAAAGGGGTCTCGGTCTCGTAGCCGCTGTCCCCCGGCTTGGGCCCTGGAGACCACAGGCCTGAGCCGGGACTGGCCACAGCCGAGGGGGGGTCGGGTGACACGGCTGGGTCCACGGGGGCCCGGGGAGGTGGCGGCGGGGGGGGGGGAGCGGGAGGTGGCCCCCGCCCGGGGTACTGGGGCGCCGCCGCCCCCATGAGGGGGTCCAGAAACTCGGGGGGGGCCGGGGCGGGGGGGGCCAGGGGCAGGTCGGCCAGGGAGCCCCGCTCTGCTCGCAGGGACGAGTCGTCCTCTGGAGGATGGGGACAGCCAAGAGCAGGGTGGCCGCCCCAGCCAGCCACGGCATCCCCTCGCTCCAAGGGCAGGCAGGAGCAGGCCCCCTCGCGACTGCACAGGGGACAGGGGAGGGGGCCCCGGCGGCTGGGGCCACCCCCAAGGCTGCTGCTGTCTTCCCCGGGAGAGCTGCCTTCCTCTTCCTCCTCTTCTTCTTCCGCCCATGGGGCGGTCCCTCTTTCCCCCAGCACCTCGGCTGGGTCTCCCGCCAGAGTCTCCCCGGCGCCCCGGCCCTCGGGGTCCCAGCCACTCAGGAGAAAGCTGCCTGAAGCTGAGGCCTGGGCCGGGAAGGGCCGGGGCGCTGGGAAGAGGGGGGAGGCCCAGGTCTCGGACACCAGCTGGGGGACCTCGGAGGGGGCCTGAGGGGCCTGGGGGGCAGGCACACCTGGGTCCAGGGGGTCCCAGTCACTGGGGAAGAGGGGCTCGGGCGGGGAGCCGTGCTCCTCCAGGCGGATGTAGTACTCGCTGCTGACAGAGGGGCTGCGGGCGCTGATGACCGGCAGCACGCTGGGTGTGGACAGCGCCTCATAGAAAGGGTTGGAGGGGTTGGCATGGGGGGCTGGGGGTGCCGATGCTGGCTGCCAGGGGGGCGCCCCCCCACCCCGGCCAGCTCCCCGCCTTGCCTTCTCCCACAGGCACTCAAGATTGAGGCCGCGGCTGCTCTCGGTGACTGTGAGCACGTCGTCGGGGTCGGCCCCGGGGAAGCCATCCAGAAGGGGGAAAGGTGAGGACAGGGTCCCGGGGCGGGGCGCACTGTGCTGCGGGGGCCAGGGCCAGGGGAAGGGACCATCCCTGGGTGGGGGTGGGGGGGGTGGGGGCCTAGGGGGCCGCTCAGAGAGCAAGTACGTGAGCTGCAGTTGGAGATCAGAGGCTGACGGGCGCTGGGCTGGTGGCCGCCAGCAGGACTGCAGAATGTCATACCTGGGGGAGAGGGAGGAGCCAAGAATGAGGGAGGCAGAGCTGGGGTGGGCTGTGGGTCCGGGCAGAGACCCAGACAGAGGAGGGAAAGAGGGCGCTAGAGGGAGCAGGGCTGATGTGAGGAAGTTATGGTAAGAGGGTGTTCCTGTTCTGAGTTTTGGAGTTAGAGACAAGCAAGCAGTGGTCTTTTAGGGTGCAAGAGAAGAGGGTTCGGACACCAGTTCTGCCTCTCCATGCCTCAGTTTCCCCCTGTAAGCGGTACATGCAGTAAGGAGTTCTCCTCGGTTCTAGAGGCGCCAGGGAGCAGTGAGGGTATCACAGATGTCTAAAAGGAGGTGGGGGTCCTGGGACCTTCCTGGGAGACGGGTGGGAGGTCAGGTATCGGGATCAGACCCCCCCCTCACCAGTAGTCTGCGTAGGGCAGCTTCAGCCTGGGACGAGCCAGCTTGACGTGCTGCTGGCGGACAACGAAGGCGAGGACCTCCTCATCTGACAGGTGGCGGTAGGGTTGTGCCCCAAACTCAAACAGTTCCCACAGGGTCACCCCCAGAGACCTGGGGGTGGCAAAGGGGGAGTGAGAGGTCAGAGCCCCATCCTGGCCCTCTTGGGGGCCTTCCCACCCACCCACCCACCCACAGGGTCTCAGTTTCCTCACCTGTAGGACCAGGTGACATCCCATGCCCTCCCACCCTCCTGGGCCCCCACGGCCAGGCCCCTCACCAGATGTTGCTCTCCCGACTCTGGTCCACCACCATGAAGGTTCCATGCAGCTCCCCGAGGAGCTCGGGCGCTGCCCAGCGCAGGGGGATCCACAGGCGCTCAGGAGTCAGGTAGTAGTCCTCC
This sequence comes from Galemys pyrenaicus, assembly GCA_019455555.1. Taxonomy (NCBI): domain Eukaryota; kingdom Metazoa; phylum Chordata; class Mammalia; order Eulipotyphla; family Talpidae; genus Galemys; species Galemys pyrenaicus. The sequence goes on from JAGFMF010011469.1 coordinate 147,757, forward strand.
TGCGCGCAGGTGGGGCAGGGTCAGGCACCTCCCTGGTGCTCCCTACCCCCTCCCTGTCCCCAAGGAGGGCAGCCCCACCTTGTAGTTGCTATGAGCCAGCCCATAGTCTCCAATACGCACGGTGAGGTCGGAGGTCAGCAGACAGTTACGCAGTGCCAGGTCGCTGGGGTGTGCCAGGGGGGCCAGGTGAGAAGGGGGCTTTGCAGGCCCAGGCTCCACCCACTTTGCTCTATTTCTCTCCTCTACCCTGATTTCATGGCCTTCACTGGAGACATCTTCTGGCCCCCCTTCTAACGCCGCCCTTCTCCCACTACCCCGACCCCTCCCCTTCTAACTCCTCCTCTGGTCCCTCTTCTCTCCTGACCCCGCCTCTTCTTCTGGCCCCTCCCCTTTTGTCACCACGCCCATCTCTTAGCCCCATCTCCTCTCCTGCCTCCTCTTTCTCCCCCACTCTCACTTTCTCCTTTTGAATCTGCCATTCAAACCTCCGATCCTCCTTTCGCCCCTCCCCTGCAGCCTTCCTCCCAACCCCAGAGCCGCACCTCCTTCCCCATGTAGTTCTCCCGACCTCCCCAGCCCCCCAGGTTTCCCTGGGGGGGCTACCTGTGCACGTAGTTGTGGGAGTGGAGGTGCGCCAGCCCGCGGGCGATCTCTAGGCCCATCCTCTGCAGTGTCCTCAGGTCTCGAGGGGGCAGCTCTGGAGACAGGCCCTCCGGGGGTCGCTGGGCCCGCAGGTAACGCTTCAGGTCCCCCTGTGAGGAAGGACAGGGAAAGGTCAGCACCACCACTTCTCTCCCAGGTCTTCACACATGCGGTCACTCTGAGCTGAGGACGAAGGCAGGCTCTGCACTTGGTGGCAAACTCCTCTGAGCCTCAGTTTCCCCCTCTACACACCCTAGTTCAGTGCATTCGTGGGGTCATCTATAGTAAGCACTCGAGAAATGGAGGCACCTGTCACACAGGTGATGACAAAGTTATTGCTGGAGTCCTAGGCCACTACTTGCCTGACACCCCATCCAGGCCCCCACTCTGCCCTCCCCCTGCAAAGCCTCACCAGTTGACAGAACTCCATAATCAGCAGGAAGGGCAGGGTCTCCACACAGACGCCCAGGCACTGGAGGACGTTGGGATGCTGCAGGCTCCTGGTAGGGGAGGACAGGGTCAGCAAACAGACCCTTCCGTCCCACCCCAGCCTACCCACCTCTAGCTCTCAAGGAACTCGAACTATTCTTTGGTATCAGTTTCCTCACCTCAGGAATACACATTCCTTCCCCACATCCCCATCTCAGTCCCCCACTTTCCAGACCAGACCTGTCTGGGTACTTCTCTCCCCCTCCTTCCTCCTCACCCGCTCCCCAGTCTTCCTCCCTGCCCCTGCCCACAGCCCAGATGCAAGCCTCCTCCTCACCTCCTGGGCCCTATTCTCAGCCTCCCCAGCCTTCCTGCCTCCAGTCTCTCCCTTTCATTCTGTCCCTGGTCTGCTGCTTGCCTGCTCACAGCCTAGCTTGCTACGCAGTGCTCCAGCCCCTCTGGCCGGCACTGCCGTCCACAGCATCGCTCCTCGCTGGTGTCCGGCTCACAAGCGCAGGAACCTACTTGTGTGCCAACCCTTCGCACTCGCTGTTCTCTGTGGACAACACCCTTCCCTTCTTAAAGTCCTTCTTATCCTTCAAGCCTCAGCTTCCACATTATCCACCCAAGAATCTTCATTCCCCCACCCCCACATTGTCAACAATGGGGGGGTCCCCCTCTTGTATCCTCAGATTGTGGGAAAGAGTCCAGGTAGTGGGATCGTACTGCTGCCACCTTTCTCCAATGTGTAACTCCAGAGAAGTAGTCCTCTTTCTGCCTTGGTTTCCCTGCCTTAAAATGTGACAGTAACAGTAATGCCTTCACAAGGTGGGGGAGAGGGATTTCATGACATCAAAAAGGAGCTGGCACTTAGGGCACAATCAGAGCTGCTACTGTTGCTTTCATTTTGCCATTCTAACGTTCTGATAGATGTTAATGCCACCAGCATTTAAACCGACTTTCCTACCTCACAACCTTCGCGCCTGCTGTTCCCTCTCCCTGCAACACACTTCCCACAATGCTTCCCAGGGCTGATCTGCAGGACTGATAAGCATACCTGATTCCTCTCTGTCAGCCAGCCTCCCCCCAGTGCCTTCCAAAGTTCCCATTTCTGTCGCATACTGCCTGACTCCCTCACAGCTCATCATTCCCTGGTCCTTTCTTTTTCTTCATTTATTTAACTCATCACTAGGTGATGAGTTCAGCAGGGACAAGGCTCTGGGGTTTATGTTCATGCCTATATTCTCCCTACTATAAGCGAATAGGTACTCAACAAGAAAGGACAGATTTTACCCTGAACCAAGGGTTACCACACCCTAGTTTCTTTTCTTTGTAGGCTGGTTTATCTTTGCAAGTTTTGTTCCTAGACAATATTCCTAGATATTCTTAGGCCAAAGAATAAGCTAATGCAAACTTGAATATGCCTGTTGTCTGGGGGCAAATGGACGCACTCCAGGCTTGCATCCCAGGGTCTGGCTTGGGGAAAGTGAGCATTAAATTACTTCCCCTTGGCAAAAGGCAGAGGCTTGGGGAGCTGTGGGGGTCAATGCCCATACCCTAGTTCTAACCACAGCTCTGCCCTTTGCTTTGGGAGGTCTTCTCCACCTGGAAGTGCCTTCTGCTCCTGCTGGGTACAACGGTCACTAGACAAAGTAGTGACAAAATACCCAGGGGTACTAGGCCTTGAAAATGGCTGGGACTCCCAAGGTGGGGGACCTCTGGTCGCAGAGGTAGAAAGAAGCTTGGTTCCACTGCACACCTACTCATCTGAGCCAAGGTGGGACACTTGTTACCAATCCTTTCAACAGCCCTGCTAGGCAGGAGGATGGCTCCTGTTTGGATCCAGAAGAAATGGAGGCTCAGAGAGGTAAAGTGACCTCCCAGGGTCACACAGCCAACAGTAGGGGTCCAGCTGGGGTCTGACCTCAGGCCTCCAGCTCTCGGGGCTGATGGCATCTGTACTCAGGTTACAAGGAGGACACCTCTCCCACGGGATTTTCTAGAAGTTCAATGAAGGGGAGAGCGTTCTAGATGTAAGCTGTCGACCAGGGGATCCACCAGCCAGAGGTGACAGTTGGCACTTGAAATGTGTTGAGTGTAGCTGAGGAAATTAACTTTTAATTTGATTTCATCGTATTTAACATAAATTTAAATAGCCGTGTGTGGCTAGTAGTTGCCAGCACAGATCTAGGGAGAGACAGGCACGTGAACAGACAAACTAGGTTACATGTTATGAAGAAAAGTCACGAGTTGATGTGATGGTGGAACATCCCAGGAGCACCCCTCCTTAGATGGGATGTGTGTGCAAAATGGGGAGACTTGAGCTCAGCTCTGAACTGAACAACCGAAGCTGCGGGTGGGGGTGAGCCAGGGGCAAAAGTCTCCACTGAAAGAGCAGCAGCGCAAACATCGTGACGCAGAAAAGAGGTTGATGGGTCAGTGAATGTGGCTGGGGTGCAGGGACCAAGGCAGGCAGGGAACAGTCTCAGGCCTAGGAAGGCCTGCGGGCTGTAGAGAAGAGTAGGACCTCGTCATGCAGGCAGTCGTGAGCCACTGGCAGTTTCAGGGTAAGGGCATGGCAAAGTCCAGTATCTGCGGCTCTGGGGCAGCACTGCTTTGTCTACCAAGAGATCTCTGTACACACACCCTTCTGTGACAGGGCACTCCCTCTCCCAAGGCAGTTGTCTACCCAATGTCCATCTAGTCCTTCTCTCAGACACCCTTTGAAAAGAGAGAGACTGAGCAGAGGGGAGACAGTGTCCTGCTTTCCCAGACTTCCTGGGGGGTCAGGGGGGAAGAGGACAGAGCTCCTCAGTAGCTTTTTTGGGTGCCAGTGTGGGGCCCTGGTCTGTCATTCCATTTCATAACTTCCTCACCCACAAGCAGGACTTGAAGAGGGAAGCATGACAGTTCATGAGGATGCTGGGGCTCCCTGCCCTTGATTCCTTGATGAAGATCCTGAGGTTCAAATTGGAGAATTGCAGGCCTCTAGCTCAGTTTTGTGCTTCTCCCCCCTTGCCCCCAACCTACTGACTCTCCCTTTCTATCCCTGGCTTTGTCCGAAGGAGGAACCTGAGGCTCAGAGGGAAATGCTTTCCACTGGTTGACACAGCCTGGAAGAGGCAGATTCGGGATTCAAGCCCTGATTCGACCACACGCTGTCGTGCTTTCACTCCCAAAGGTTACCTCCATGGAACACAAACCTGGACATGTGGACCCCTGGAGCCCACGTTCACTGAGAAGTCCCCTGGTACCTGTACGGCTGTGCTTCCGCAATGAACTTGCGCTGCTCCAGGGGCCCTGCACTGGCCCGGAGCTCCTTCACCACCACCTGGGCCGGGGTGTAATCGGAGAAAATCTCTCCCAGAATCACCTGGTCAAGGGGGACCGGGAAGTCAGCCTGTGTAGTCGTCCCCTGGGTCCACCTCCATCCTACTCCACAGACCCCACCTTCTCCCTCCTTTCCAAACTCTCCCTTCATATCCCACCACCCTCATCCGCCACCAGGTACAGGGTGAGAGACTCACGGGCCCAGAGTCCGATGGACGTAGGGATGGATGGAAAGATGGACAGACGGACGCGTGGAGAGCCGGGTGGCCAGGCGGAGTGGTCAATGGAGTGAGGAGGGAGGCGCTGACCGACAAATGGGCGGGGATGGCAAGGGTGGGAGCAGGTGAGAGATGGACAGAGGTAAGGGTGATGGGTGGGCTGAATGGGGTGGGGGGAGGTGGGCATCAGATGAGCAGTAGATGGACATAGAACAGAAGCCCAGGTCCAGATCCTATGGATCCCCCACCCCCATGTCTTGCCCCGGCCCCACTCACCTTCCCAAACCAGCCACTCCCAATCTCTTGTAGGTAGCTGAGGTGCTGGCGGCTCAGACCTAGTGGGGTAGTCATGTCTAGGGAGGATGGAAAGGTAGGGGGTGGGTGCAAAGAGGGAGGCCCCTGAGCCTCTTTCTCTTCCCAAATCGCCCCAACACAGTGGGGACCGGGCTAAAAGCATATACCAATCTCTTTCATTGGCTGCCCATAAGATTCCACCAACCAACCCATCCTTTCTTTTGGGGCCTCCAGCTCCTATGACATGGCTTCAGCCTGCCATCGGCTGTCTCTGAGATAGAGGTCTAAACTGATCTCACCAATAATGACCATACAAGAACCCCCAAATCTGGTTTTACTTTAGGCAGTGGCTTCCTCCAAAGGGTCTACCCTCTGTAGGTTGCTTGTAATATGGTAAGCTTCCGGCCTCTGCCTTTCCCCTTGGCTATCCAGGGACTTAATTCCTCTGCAACTGAGGGGAGATGCTCAAGGCCTTTCCACCCTGTCCCCTGGGACCAGGAGATGACAGGCAGGGTGTGGGCGGTACCTGAGTGTGAAGGCTGTGGGGCAGGCATGGGCAGGGAGACCTCGGCCAGTGGAAGAATGTAGACATCAGGCAGCGACTGAGAGGAGGAGGTCTCCTCTGCTGGGGGGGTGTATTCCCCGGAGCAATCCTCCCCTTCAGGATTCTCAAACTCCTGGGGTCCAGAGCAGTGAGGGATAGGAGAACACAGGATAGAGATATACCATCCTTCTTGTATGTCTCCCCATCTTTCTCAGAACTGTTCCCCCACACCCAAACTAGCTTCCATCCTAAACCTCCAGATTCAGTCCCCCACCAACCACCTGGGCTAGAGGAGGTCTCATTGGAATCTTCCTCCCCATTTTGAATCTCCACATGCTTCTCACCTTGAAACCCACATCGCCCCGTTTGCAGCACAGACAGGTGAGGAGGAGGAAGATGAAGGCCAGCAGGCCAGAGCAGGAAATGAGAACCACAGCATAGGGAGGAGCCAGAGGGGCCCGACCCAGGGCGAATCCATCTGTGGGGACAGGACTGGGTTGAGGTCCCGGCTTCAAGCCCTTCCGGGCTCCATGCCCCTCCCATCCTGCCCAGACAAGGACTACAAGTCCCATGACGCTCTGCAACCTGGGGCCCCTTGGCCGGAGGGCCGGTTGGCCCAAGGTATTGTGGGAGTTGTAGTTTAAGGCCTTCTCAGGTGGTTGGGTTGGGGGTGGGGTCCCTCCTCATCCCCAAGCTGGGACCCTCCTCCCCATCACCTCACCCCCGGCTTGGATGAATTCCACTGAGGACTGAGGGAAAAAGGAGTGATAGTGCAGCCTGAAGCTCTCAGAATTTAAAATGCGCTCCCACCAACAGCCTCATTACCCCCTATTTGGAGAAGAGGATGAACCCCCAACTGCAGGCTGGGAAAGGATTCTTGCCCCGTGCAGGAACCCTCTAGTTAGGGGGGTAGAGACCTGTCTCTCAGCAACGCTTGGAGCATACAGATGTCCTCTATCCCTAGCCTTAGCTCCTGAGAAGGGAACTCTGCAAGCCCCAGTCTCCCCAAAGCTCAAACCAGCCTCTGGTGCTGTGCCCCCCTTAGAAAGAGTATTCCGCCCCCAGTTCTCCCAGAGGCCCTGGCCTCCGCCGGCTCCCTGCACACACCTGCACACACTCACGCGTGTGCACACACATGTTGCCTAACCGGACCCCCTCCCCACCCCGCTCCCCAGCCTCCCTCCCACAGGCCCTGTGACAGAGGAACCGGCCGCCGCTCCCCGGGCCCCGACTCCGCTGCGGGGAAACGCGCACCCAGGTGATAGGGCCGGAGGCCCGCAGACCGACCCCGGGGCAGGCCAGACTGGGGGCGGGGGCCCCTGGACAGCCGGATGGATGGCCAGGCCGACTCACCGGGGTGGGCCGGGGACGCCAGGCAGCCGGAGGCGGAGACGGCCGCGAGGAGGATGAAGGCGCCGGGGGCAGGCATCTTGTCGAGGATGGAAGGGAGGTGGAGGTGGTGGCGGCTGGGGAGGAGGGGGGGGCGGGCCCTCAGCCCCCAGCCATGGGGACCCGCGCGACCCTGGCCTCCCCCCGGCCCAGGAGAGGGGCAGGAGACGCAGGACAGGGGGAGGGAGGGGTGCTTTCTGGCTCAGGTAGCCCCCTCCCCCTCTTTGAAGGGACAGACAGATGAAGGGATGGAGAGGCTGACAGAGGAGAGGAGCTGGGGAACCAGGGTTGCTGGGGTGGGGGGGGGAGAGGGTAGGATGGGGGGAGAGAATGAGGGCCCCGCCCCCGAGGGCAGCGGGGATTGGGGGAGCAGAAAGCCTGTCAGAAGAAGGGTGGGAGGAGGGAGGATGGAGCGTCGTCATGGTAACTGGCTCCCCAGTAGCATTGGCTGCCAGGAGGGAGGGGAGGGGGAGGGACAGACAGGGACCAGGAGACCCTTAAGGAGGGGGGCACAGGGCCCACAGTGCCTGGTCCCAGCACTGCCGTGACAAGCCACCAGTATGGACACGTGTGCTACACGCCAAGATGCAGATGTCAGGCAGGCACACACAGCCCACACATGGCTGACACGTCGCAGGGACCCTCATAGACAAGCACATCACATACAAAGGTGGACAGCCATCGGCAGACGGGGACACGTACACGTCACACACAAAGACGCAGGGACGACGTGCTGCACTGGGAAGGCACAGGCGGCCCCTGGCACAGATGCACCCAGTCATGCAGGAAGGGCCACCATCACAAAGACCTACACATGCCACTGACATGCACGCCACGGAGAACCATGCAGATACCACGGTGGCATGCTGAGGCACACATAGACATTCCACAGGCAAATGGGCAACAATAAACACACCCATAAACACAAGCATCACCTCGTCAGATACACACCACACAAACACATCACTTGTACACAGTCAAACACATATGACATACACTAATACAGACACATGTCACATACATGAATATACACAGACATAGCAGACACATGGAGAGACTTGCACGTGACATCCACAATTCCACACAAAACACATATATAGATACAGGTACATAAAAGATATACATATCTCTTACCCAGGCTCATTTTACTTACATGGACACACAGAGACATATGCCACATAAACAGGTACACACAGAGAGGCACAACTCATACGTGGATGTAGGCACACAACATTGAACAAATCACATGCATAGAAAAGCTACACAAACCACATACAAAGACACATAAATATATCACATACCAATATAGACACCATCACATACAAATATACACAATCACACAGAGAAACGTGCAGACATGGAGGCACACACAAAACTACACACATCACATAACTAAAGACACAGGGACTCATCACTCACAAGCACATTTCATACAAAGGGACAAAGACACTTTGCCCCACCACAGACATCACACACATACCACATACCGGGACGTAGACACATGCCTCACAAATACGTATCCTAGGAGGTTACACAAACATTACCCATCATAGGCATTTGCTTCATACAAGATACGTGACCGTTTATTTGATTCATTTATTCTTTTAAGCATTTACTCTGCACTAAGGCATTGTTCTGAACACTTCACACATATAATCTGTTAATCTTCACAACGACCCACTGAGACATGTACCTTCATCATCCCCATAGTACAGATGAGGAAACTGAGGCACAGCGAGGTGCAGTCACCTGCCCCACGGCACAAGGCCGGAAGCGACAGAGTGGGGATTGGAACTCGGTCCATCAGGGACACAGACAAAACAGACAAGGACGCACACATCACGTGCCCGGCCGCCGCCGTCTAGGGGTAACACCCCACCCCACAACACCCCGAGCTGCAGACACACCGGAAGCACCGACTCCCACCCTGCGAGCGGACGTCTCCGTGGTCCCCAAGCACCTGCGATGCGTCCCTCCCGGGTGAGGCTGGGCGGGAGCTGCGCATCCCCGACGCAGCCTCACAGCACCGGGCGGAGGCGACCCAAACACCCCCGCCCCAGCACAGCCGGCCCCGCCCCGGGCCCGGCAGGGGTCCAACACCCCCCAAGGGTCCAAAACGCGCAGCCGTGGCCTCGTGGCGCAATCGGTACAGACGGCTCACAACCCCGCAGCTTAGGAGCGCAGGGGAGGGGAAGGGCGCTATCTCTAGGGGTTTCATTTGGAGAAACTGAGGCACGTTCATCGCGGAGATGGGAAGGTAGGGGGTGCATGGATGTTGGATTGACAATTACACATGTAAGCGGAACGGAATTGGAGGAGGGGGCGTGAAAAGCGATGCAATTAGCAGCCTGGGAGGCTGAAGGGCACAGAACCGGGCAGAAGCAGAGGCGTATGGGAAGTGTAGTCCTAGCCCAGAGATTTGCGGGAAGTGTAGTTCTGGTTTATCGGGAAGGGAGGCGCGGATTAAGCATCTCCCGGGAATGAAGTGCATGTGGGTAGCCAGGGGCTCGGGGGTTGGGACCTGGATCTTTGGAAAGAATTCTTGAGTTCGCGGGGAGCGGCACAGGGTGGTTGCTGTTCGAACTCTGTCCCTGCCTCGCTGCGTCCCTTATTCACTCAACAAACATTTATTAAACGCCTACCTTGTGTTTAGCCAGGCCTTATGCCAGAGCTGGGGGTGAAACAGGGAACATGTCAAACTTGCTCCCTGCCCTTCGGGATGGGGCTGTCCCAGGGGATCATGGAAGGTTTTTTTCAAGCTATGAACAATGAGCCCTTTACCGGGCTGTGATATCAAGCTCGTGGGTCTTGACCAGAGGTGGTTTTTTTTTTTTGTTTGTTTTTTAAAATGAGATGGACTTAACCAGGACATGGCCGAGTTCATGACTGATGAAGGGGGAACACCATTAGGAAGCTTTATTTCTAACAGGTCCTTCATCTGAAATCCTGGAAGCTACATGTGTTTTGAATTTGGAAATTTTTAGATTTGCTAAGGCCGTAGAAAGGTACACTGTATATTTTTATAACTGTAAATTATTTATTTATTATATTTAATTTTTTATTCAAAATGTTTGCAAATTTAAAATATTTATTAAATGTCATTATTAAACATTTTTACATTAAATGTAACATACTGTGACATAATTATATGTATAATTGTGAATTATTGAAAACATTTTAATTGAAGCAATATATTATAACATACATTACAGGTGTAAACCACTGCATAAACTGACTATATTCAGCAGCTGCTGTGTGGTCTGGAGCCACCTGGCTGGCACCTTAACATTTCTGTGTGAAATCTATGACTAGCCAGATCCTCTCCATTTTGTAACAACCCTCCCAACTCCAAGACTATAAATTAGAAGGAAGGGGAATTAAACTTTAACCAGGGCCCACCCTGGTGGCACAAGGGGTTAAGGTTTCAGCACTATGAAGTTATCTGCAGCCACTGCAGCATGAGTTCAATCCCCTGCCCTCTCCTGTCTCACCTCAGTGGATCTGCCTTTCTGCTCCCCATTCTGTCTCCAGGGACTCCTCTCACCCCTGTACCTCTGGCCTGTACCCCAGTTCTTGTATGCATAAATAAATCTTTTTTAAGAAGAATAAAAAATAAATAAGCTCTAACCCACCCTTACATTCTCTCTTCCCCTCACCTCTTTGTGATTAACCTTTAACTTGCAAGGATTGAATTTTCTTCAACTGCATTCCCAGAAACTTGGAAAGTTGATTGTTAAACACCTAACAAATTTTCTCTGTGCTCCTTTGAGGTTGATAGTAACATCAAAACAAACATCGAAGGATGGTTGCCAGATGATGGCCTGGAGGAGACACTCCCTGCAAGAAAGTCAAACGCCCTGACTCACAGAAGCCTAGATTACCCAGCAGGTCCGAGGACCTGAAAGTTCGAAGGCCCCCACGTCCTTCACATCCTGCGCTCCCACACATGCTTTCCTCCTCCCTCCTACCATTTGGGGAGTCTGTTTCTAGGGTGCCAGATTCTACTGACTCCTTTGGTGGCCAGCTGGAATAAACGTCTCTGTTGAAAGACTTTCTGGAGGTTCAGAGTTTAGCTTTCTGGGCAGCGAGTGAAAGAACTGGTTTGTTATCTTACATGGCCAGTTCCACTAAGGAGGATAAATACTTTAAGAAAGTATGTCTGTTTAGGTCTAGTTCAACTTCCAAACTTAGAGTGAAATTTGTTTTCTAAAGTTTCAAGGTGTAGTCAGGGGAACTGAAAGGTCAATATTATTTTCATACTAACACTGAAAGGTTACCTGCCTTTTTCACTATTAAGACTGTATCCTGGAGGGGACTTTCCTGGTGGCACAGGGGTTAGAGTCAGCACTATCAAGCTATCACCAGTCGCTGCAGCATAAGTTTCTTCCCCAACCAGGGAGCTGACCCACATGGCGCAGCAGACCTCTCCTGTCTCCCTACTGTTCCCCTCAGCTGCGTATTTCAGTGGATCTGCTTGTTCTGCTCCCCACTCTGTCTCTGGTGAATCTCCTCATCCCTGACACCTTGAACTACACTCCAGTTCTTGCATGCATGCATAAATAAAAATAAAAAGATTGGAGTTTTCCAGAAACTAAAGAGTCTGCAATATCACTATAAATAGAGAAGCAGCTACAAGTGTTTGGTCACTTCTTGCTGAGTCAGATATTAAAGAGATTTGCAAAATGGTAAAAGCAACACCACTCTTCTCATTATGTGTTTTGGATTGGAAAGATTTTTGTTAAAATGGGTTCATATGTTAATGTTCAGTGGGCTTATCAGAGTTATTTTTAAATGTATTAAGAAAGAAATATTTTTAAAAGTTATCAACATTAATTTCTAACATGGTAGATAACCATTAGAAATAACCTTGCGGTCCTTAGCAATTAATTAGAATGTAAAAGGCTAGAGAACTGCTATAGATGGTCCAGTGAGAGATGGTCATGGCTCGGTGGAGACCGGGAGGAACAAATTGACTGTATTTATTGCATGGCCACGGAGATGTGGAGAAATCGGAGCCATCATACACTGCCCATAGCAACTATGCAGCCTCTTTAGGAAAGAGATAGTTGCTCAAACTGTGAGCCACACAGGTTTCCATATGCCAGGCAATTCCACGCCTGTGTATTTCCCAAGAGAGCTGAAAACGTGGGGTCCAAGTACACACTTGGGTGTGAGTGTTCACAACAGCGTTCACAAGAAGACTCACAATTGTGAGTCTTCACAGTCACCCCAATGTGGGAGCAATCCAGATGTCCATCCACTGAGGGAGGAGAACAAAAGATGGTTCATCCAGACAATGAAAGTTATCTGGCCGTAAAAAGGAATGCATGAGCGACAGATGCTGCACATGGATGGACTTTGAAAACCTGATGGAAAGGAAAGGAAACCAGACACAAATGGCCCCAGAGCATACAGTTCCATGTACAGGTCATGTCGGAAATAGACAAATCAGACACAAAGTAGATTAGTGGTTGGGGTAGTGGGAGCTAAGGCTCATCTTACTGGGTTGGTGAAAATGTTCTAAAATTGATTGTGGTGATGGTTACATAATTTGGTAAATCTACTAACCTCCCCCAATAACATCATTTTAAAGGCTAAATTGTATGCAGTGTGAAATCTACCTCAATAAGCAGTTTATTAGGCCATGTTTTGGTGGGAGACTATACCAGTGTCGGTGATAGTTTAGGACCAGGGGCTGAGGTAGATGGAGAGACCTTGACTAACACATTTGCAAGGTATGGCTAACATTTCCAGGTTAGTAGGAAGTGCTGGAGGAATGTCCATCATTATTACTATTATATACTTGCTTTCAGATTAAAACCATGGTGCCCCTGCAGCCCTTCATATGTCACCCACATAGCACAAGCTGCTAGCAGATGAACACCAACCATCCCCCTGTGGAGGAAGAAGAACAGGGAGTTATGTGGATATAGGATGATATTCCACACTGAGCCAGGCTCACTTGAAGAGAAGCTTCCAGAGAGGGCGACATTTGGATTTGACTGTGATGGGAGCTGAGGTTGGGGGTGAGATATAGAGAAGTGAGGGCATTCCATGTTAGGGGGACAATGAAGTATACAGAGGCCCAGAGGCATGAAACAACTTAGGCCATTTAGGAAACTTCCACCTACCCCACCCACTGCCTTCCCAGCTCAGTGATGCAGGGCCCAAAACCGCCCCATCATGGTTGACTCCTATCTTTTTCTCACACCCCCACATCTGATCTGTAAGCTGGCTTTTCTTCCCAGAACCTGACCACCTCTTGCCACCTCTGCTCCTAACATTATTGTTTGCTCAGACGATTGCCGTAGCCACTTGGATGGTATCCTGACTTTGGCCCTTCTGACGCACATTTCATTGTCTCTTCTCACCGAGGGAACCTGTTTTACATCTAAGTTAGCTGACATACCCCCTCTACTCCCAACCCTCTCATTGCCCCCATCTCACTCAGAGTAAAAGCCAAATCACTCCTCATGTCCCACAAGACCCCAAATGGTCTTCTCCTCAATATTTTTTCTGCCCCCATTTTCAGCCCTCTCCCCTTCACTCGTGTACCTTTTCCCAATTCCTTGAACATACTGTGTAAGCAGGAAAATGGTCCAGGGCCTTTGCACTGATTGTTTTCTCCTGGGAAAATCCTTCTCCTAGTTTTCCACCTGACTGACTGACATCCTAGCTTCTTCGGTAAGGTTTCATTCATGTGTGGCCTTCCTTGGCCACCAGCTGCAGCCCCAACTCTTGCTTTCTCTAGGTGTTAGAGGAATGGCCTGCAAGTCAATCCAGTGGGGCCACAGTGACTGCTGCCCCTCACCATGGCTGCTGTGTTCGGGCTTCTGGCTCTTCAGCCAAAGGATGGTTATGACAAACAACCTCTGAGGCAGCGGATGATGCCCCAAGTTGGAAGGTGGAAATTTTGAGATTCCAACCCACCTGACTGAATGTGAATGGGCTTGCTGGGAGTGGAGGGAAGCAGAGGGAACATAAAGCCTTTAAAAGCTGGAGCAGCAGATTCTTGTGTTCTTTTGGTGGATAGTGTTAACTTGACCTTCAGTCCCTGCCTTCAGATCTGCCTCTCTTCCCTCTTTACCATGTGTCTGGTCCTGATGCTCCTTCTCATCAATCGCCAGCTGCTTCCGTATGTTTGGCCTCGGGCTCAGGCTTCTGATCAGAGGGCCACCCCTTCTTCCATGTGTGCTGCTGGCTCCAGGTTCTCATTGGAGAGCTGGCCGCCATCTTCTAAGTATGGCTAGGCAGGCCTTGCCCTCTCAGTCTCTGCTCATTAGCAGCCACCGTCTTCTGCATGAGGCTTTTGGCTTGGATTCTGCACAACAGATATTATCTGAGGTAAATCAGACTGCAACAGCCACGTGCAGGCCTATACATTCTCTCTTCAGCTCTCCCTTTTCTAACTCCCTACTACTGTTTCTCTTTGTGTGTCTTATTTGCATCTGGCTGATTCTGTAGTTTGACCTTTAAACAGCAGTCCTGCAGTCCTAAGCAGATGGGTGAGGATCTGCTAGCTGGTCGCCCCTATCCTTGGGATTTGCTCTGTTTCACAGGCACAGAAGGGGCTCAGGAGTGGTGTCTACTGGCCGACGGAGTGAAGCTAGGGTGCCAGAGATGGGTTTGAACAGGGGCCAGTGGTGAGGTTTCCCGATTGGGGAAGGGCCAACCCTTGACCCAGGAGACCAGGCTTGGGGGTGCTCAGTCTCCTTCCTCCTTTATAAAATTGAAGGGTCACTGGCGCTCTTCACCAAAATTGCTTGCTAATTAGCACAATACTGAGGTTCAGTAAACTAGAGCAAAAATGTTATTGCTTAACAGCAATGGAGAAGAGTGCGGGGATCAGAGAAGGGGTGAACTCGGGAACCATGCATTCCAAAGCACCTTCTCGCTTGGGACTGGGAGAGGGAGCTCCTTTGAAAGCAAACAGGAGGCAGGGATCCCTTCAGGACTGAGCCATGCATGCGCCTTTTAGTTACATGTTTGCACAGCTAGGCGGTGCAGCGTCTAGCTGGCTCTGGCTGATTCTGTAGTTTGACCTTTAAACAGCAGCAGCTCCTGCAAAAGATTCCACCTAGAAAAGAACAGTAACTGGAAGAACATGTACTCACTCAGGGAAATCTTAAATGGTTCAGTTTTGTATCGGATAAAGTTTTGCAAGGGATAGCATGAGGAGTCGTTTTTGCAAGGGATAGCATGAGGAGTTCAGGGAGGCCAAAACGCTGCCTCAGACCTCCTTCATTCACTGACTCATTCATTCATTCATTCATGCATAAAAATAATTGGTCACCATCCTAGTCTGCTTGGCCCTAAAGAAGGAAGCAGCAAGGATGGCAATATCAACCGCTGTTTTACTTTGCTTTCAATTGAGGTATAATTTACATATGGTCACATGCACAGATCTTACAAGTACAGTCTGATGAGTTTTGACAAATCCATACACCATTGCAAACATCACCCCAATTAAGACATAGAACATTTTCATTCTCCAGAAAATTCCCTTGGGGCCCTTACCAGTCGATTCTTCCACCTCCAGGCAACCATCAACCTGCTTTCTTCACTATAGCTTCATTTTGCCTATTCTAGAACTTTCTGTGAATGGAATCTTGCAGTTTGTATCTTTAGAGTTTTCCATTTGTTCAGATGATGGTTTTGAGGTGCATTAAATGAGGTGAGGTACTGTAGAATGTATCAACAACTTGTTCCTTTTTTGGTACTAGGTATATTCTTGGTGTAGATGGACCACAGTTTGTTCATCCATTTCCTATGGGGTCTTTTCAAATTTGTGTTGATTGTCCTGAACAGACCTGTGTGCAGATCACTGTATGGATCTAAGTTTTCATGACTCTTGGGTAATTACCTAGGACTGGATTGATGGATGGGTGAGGAAAGTGGGGGTGAGGGGTGAGTAGAGAGTAAGGCTGCTTTTAATTTTCTGCTCTATCATCTCATGCCGTGACTGCCATCACTGAGGTTACCTCCTGGTCCAAAATGGCTGCTGCAGTGGCAAATATCACCTCTGTATTCTAGGAAGAAAGAAGAAGGTGGTTGTGTCGGGATAGGTCAGGGTAAAAGGGAACATGCCAGCTATCTGTGCCCTTCTTCAGAAACTTTCCTTGATGGGTCTCCTTACAGCTTCCACCTGTATCTCATTACTCACTAGTTACAAGATAAACTGAGTAACACAGTCATTTAGGTGGGTATATTTTTGCCTCAAATAAAATTGGGGTTCTTCTGGGCCTCCCTGGTGGTGCAAGGGGTTAAGCACTGCACTATGAAGCCTTCGCAGCCACTGCAGCACAAGTTCGATCCCTGTCCAGTGAGCGACCCACATGGTGCAGCAGACTTCTCCTGCCTCACCCGCTGCTCCTTTCAACAGTGTACTTCAGTCCATTTGCCTGTTCTGTTCCCCACTCTGTTTCTGGTGGCCTAGACCCCAGTTCTTGTATGCATAAATAAATAAATCTTAAAAAAATAAAATTGGGGTTCTATGATTAAAGAAGTGGAGAATTGACATAACAATAAAAAAAACTGTATTCAAGTTAGGTCCAGTCGTGAAAGATGTTTACTACTCAGTTTTTTGGACTCTATCCTCAGGGCACTAGGGAGCCATGGGAAAGTATGGAGCAAGGGAGACTCTATAAACTCTAGCTCAGCAATCATTTTTTTTTAAAGATTTATTTATTTGTGCATACAAGAGCTGGGGTACAGGCCAGAGGTGTGGGGGCTGAGAGGAGTCACCAGAGACGGAGTGGGGAGCAGAACAGGCAGACTGACTGAAACACACTGCTGAGGGGAGCAGCGGGCGAGGCAGGAGAGGTCTGCCGCGCCATGTGGGTCCCCTCCCTGGCCGGAGGCTGGGATCGAACTCGTGCTGCAGTGGCTGCGGTCTGCTTCATAGTGCGCTGCTTAACCCACTGTGCCACCAGGGAGGCCCTCAGCAATCATTTTTAAGAGATGCCTTTCTTGACCCCACAGTTTAGGTTATTTCCTTTGTCATATGTTCTCATAGAAGCTGGTAACTTTCTTTCAAGCATTTTGTTTTGGTTTGCCATTGTATTAAGTAGTGTGATTATCAATATCTGCCCCCTTCACTACATTGTATATAGCATGCAGTTGGAGGAGTCTGTGTTAGTTTTGACTAGTATTGTATCCCAAGAAGCTAGTTCAATATTTGTTGAAAAAATTAATACTATATGCTAGAATCATTGTTTAAGAGACAACAAATGCTTCCTTTCCCATTTGGACCCAACAGAGTGGCTCCCACAAAGACGGGTGGCGAGAAGGGTCACCCTGCCAACAACGAACGGCCAGAGGATGCCCATCAACATTCACAAGTGTGTCCACGGGGTAGATTTCAAAAAGCATGCACTCAGAGAAGTCCAGAAATTTTCCACGAAGGAGATGAGCCTCCAGATATGTGCACTGACTCTAGATGTGCAACTGACACCAGGCTGAACAAAAGTTGTCTACACCAAAGGACTAAGGAACACCCCATACCATATCCACATACCGTTGTCCAGAAAATGTAATGAGGTTGAAGACTCACCAAACATGCTGTATATGTTGGTGACCTGTGTACCTGTCATCGATTTCAAATTTCTACAAATAGTCAATGTGGATGAGAACTAACCACTAGTTGTCAAAAAGATACATAACCACAAAAAAAAAAAAAAAAGATAAAATGTAAGACAACTCCACCATTTTCCTAGAAGTTCTCACATCTTGACTGTCCTAACTCTCTTGTAGGGACTCTTGTTCTAGGCTTCCAGGAACCCTCAAAACATTTGTAGATAGAATTTATAGGTTCCGTGACTGTGGATAAGAGAAAAATATCCTTCTTTTTCATAACCTCCAAATGAAATCCAGCATTTCTTTCCATTTGTGTAACAGAACGTGTTTTCCAAAGATGATGTCAAACAATATGTCCCATTTCACCTGCATTTTTAGACCTTACCACTTCCCCCTTAGGAGCTGAAACCCTAGAAACTGGATGACTGTCTTGGACAACAGAGTTCCATGGAAGTGATGCTGTGTGACTTCTGAGACTAGGTCCTAAAAGTGTCCTACACTTCCACCTTGTTCTCTTGGAACAAACACTCCTAGAGCTCAGCCTCCATTCTGTGAGGAAGCCCAAGAGTCCATGGGGAAACCCGCAGAGAAAGGACCTCCTGCCCTAGGAGGGCACGTAGCCAAAGTCAGCACCAACTTGTCAAGCATTCGAGTGAGTCACCTGAGGAACTGTCCGGTGTTGCTTCATGAATCGAGGCTGAGCTGTTTACACTGAGCCCCACCCATATTTCAGATTTGAGAGGAAAATAAATGATTGCTATTGTTTTAAGTCACTACATTTTGTAGTAGTTCATTACGCAGCAAAAGTTAACTCATACAATTATGAATGTAGGTTAACAAACCATAGTAGCAATACTTGTGACTGTTTATTCTGGCATCTATTATTCCAGTGATAGAAATCACAGATATTACCAAATCACATCACTGATATTTTTACAGATACTTGAAATATTGTTTACCCTTCTTGCCATTTTGAAATCAGAATAGTTACTAGACCTGTTGCTAGTTTTTGTTATTAATATGTTAACAATACATTAATAAAGCATTATATATCAAATGTATCTTTTAAATATTTTGAAAATTGTTTTAGTTGGTTTATTTTGTAATAGTACAGATTCTCTTATAGGCATCTAAACATTATGTCAGGGCCTCCCTGGTGGCGCAGTGGGTTAAGCAACGCACTATGAAGCAGGCCGCAACCACTACAGCACGAGTTCGATCCTTGCCGCCAGCCAGGGAGGGGACCCACATGGCTCAGCAGACCTCTCCTGCCTCGCCCGCTGCTGCCCTCAGCAGTGTGTTTCAGTCAGTCTGCCTGTTCTGCTCCCAGCTCTGTCTGGTGAATCCTCTCACCTCCCACGACTCTGGCCTGTACCCCAGCTCTTGTATGCATAAATAAATAAATCTTTAAAAAAAATAATAAACATTATGTCAGAAGGTATTGTCCAAAATTTCATAAACACTTAAAAGCATGATCCATATAAATAAATAATAAACCCATATAAAAGATTTATGTAACACGTTAACAAGAGGACCAGAAGAATGACAGATCTTATTCAAGGGAAGATATGAGAGACAAATGGATAGATATATAGTTAGTAAAACACAATTCCAGAGTTGGAGACAAAAATGGTGATTAACCTTCAGGGCAACAACTTTTGGAATTGTTTTTCTATTTTAAAAGCAATCATTTTAATGTATGGATTTTAAACAAGTAAACATCTATCTTTAGAAAGTGGGGACCCTAAATGAGTAAAATAGGAAGTCAAAGTATAAAGTAGTAATTAAACATTCCCTTAGTATAAGAATTGGCAAACTATGCCCCACTGGCTGTATCTGGCTCACTGTCTGCTTTTATAAATAAAGTTTTATTGACACAAAGTCATGCCCATTTGTTCATATATTGTCTGTGACCTTTCTGCCAGCAGCAGAGAGGAGCCATTATGACAGAGGCCACATGATTGCAAATCTTATATTTATCTGGTCCTCTAAAGAAAAGAAAATTGCTTGCTCATAAGAATGTCAGATGACCCATAGGTGGGCTTGTTATTGTTCTTGAATATGATGTCCACCAACTACTTAGCTATTTAAATTTATGTAGAAGGAAATGGAATGGGGAAAAAAAATCTGTTCCTGAATTGTACTCTCCATATTTCAATAGCTTAATAGTCCCATGTGGCTACTGGCTTTTGAAAAACTCAGATCAAGAATAGTTGCCTCCTTGCAATGAATTTTATGGGGGATAACACTGATGTGGGATAATGTTGAATGCACACACTCTTGTCTCAGCTCCAAAATTCTAACACCCTTTCATAAACCACCCTTTCTTTTTTTTTTTTAAAGATTTATTTATTCATGCATATAAGAGCTGGGGTACAGGCCAGAGTCGCAGGAGGTGAGTGGATTCACCAGAGACAGAGTGGGGAGCAGAACAGGCAGATCAACTGAAAATACACTGCTGAGGGGAGCAGCGGGCGAGGCAGGAGAGGTCTACCTCGTCATGTGGGTCCCCTCCCTGGCCAGGGGCAGGGATCGAACTCGTGCTGCAGTGGCTGCGGTTTGCTTCATAGTGCGTTGCTTAACCCACTGCGCCACCAGTGAGACCCCTGGCCCACCCTTTCTTAATCAGCTACCCATCACTGTGTACAAACCATCCCAAACTTAACGGGTTAAACAACCATGACTTACCGTGATACTACAGTTACATGTCCCTTTGACCACATCTGGGTCAGCAGTGAATCACATACATGACAGTGTTCCTAGACTCTACCATCTAGCTGGCGTGTGTGGTAGGCTCTACCATCTTGGTAAGTTTGTGTAATTACACTCCATGATGTTTATACAATGATTAAGTAGACTAATGATGCTTTCCACTATGAAATGATGCCTGACTACATATGTCGACTGGGGCTCTCTGAGGTGGTTTTTCTACTGGTCTCATCTCACTTCGAGTCTCTCACATTGGAATCTGGTGGCTGGGGCTGGAGTGTCCGAGACAGCCTTACTTGTGTGTTTGCATCTTGGTGGTGTGACTGCAAGGCAACGGTCTCTTACTATCTAGTCTTTTTACGGGGCTGCTTGGATTCCAAGGAGTGTCCCAAGAGGACAAATTCCAATGTACAAGGGGCCATGGGAAAACATTCCAATTCTGCTTGCTTTTGCTTGATAGTGTTTGATTGACAAGTCTTATGGTCAGCTCAATGACCCCACAGAGGTGACTAGACAGAGGTAAGCATCTTGTGCTGTGGCTTATTGGGGTCACCACAGCACTGATGATGCAAAAAAAGGTTGAGACCTTAGCACTGAATTTCCACCTGTTTTTTTTTTTAAAGATTTATTTATTTATGCACATAAGAGCTGGGGCACAGGCCAGAGGTGCGGTGGGTGAGAAGATCCACCAGAGACAGAGTGGGGAGCAGGACAGGCAGATCGACTAAAACACACTGCTGAGGGGAGCAGCGGGCAAGGCAGGAGAGGTCTGCTGCACCATGTGGGGAGGCTGGGATCGAACTCGTACTGCAGAGGCTGTGGTCTCCTTCATAGTGTGTTGTTTAACCCACTGCGCCACCAGGGAGGCCCTGAATTTCCACCTGGTGTGTGAACAAAACTTACACATTCCGCTACCACCTCTCATTGAATCTACACTCGTTGATCCAGGTAATGTCTGGTGCTTGTGTAGCTGGAGCTGGGTGGGTCCTGGGGTGGCTCCCATAAGCTCCCTACCTGGGTGACAGGCCCGCTCCTCACCAGTGAGGTTTTGGAGGGGAGAGGTTTGCAGGATGACTCCTTTGTCATCTGAGAAGTCTCTCCAGAGAGGCGCTTCTTGCTGCATCCCCCCCACACTTTATGTCCCCGCAGTCTCACTGGAATCTCTTCGTGGAAATCTATGATATATGCCCTGGTCTAGGCTTTAGAAACTCAAAGTCAAAACTGGACTCCTTCAGTGTCTGCATTCTATCACACATCCTTTTCCCGAGTCATCACTCCAGAAAGCCCTAGTTGTTTCTCAGTGGCTGGGTGGCCAACAGGGAATATTTGTGTAATAGTGACCCACGGCTTCATAACAAATCCTTCACGTTCAAAACAGTCACCCATTATCATCTCATGATTTTTGGGCCCAGGGCTTGGGGACAGCGGTTGGTTGCACCCATCTGGCTCAAGGCCTTTCATGTGGTTGTCTCCTGATGCTGGCTGGAGCTGCAGTCATCCAGAGGTCTGGCTGGAGCTAAATGATCTGCATCAAGCTCACTCATTCACGTGGTTGTCATGTTGTAGCTGGTAAGGTGAACCTCTCCACAAAAGCCTTTCTGCACAGCTGCTAAAGTGTCCTCCCAAAATGGCGCTGGCTCTCCTTATAGCAAGTGCTTCAAGACAGCCCAGGGGACCTCCCCGGTGGCGCAGTGTGTTGGGCAATGCACTGTGAAGCAAACCACAGCCACTGCAGCATGAGTTCGATCCCTACCACCAGCCAGGGAGGGGACCCACATAGTGCTGCAGACCTCTCCTGCGTCTGCTGCTCCCCTCAGCAGTGTGTTTTGGTCGATCTGCCTATTCAGCTCCCCACTCTACTGCTGGTGAATCCTCTCACTCCCCTGAACCTCTGGCCTGTACCCCAGTTCTTGTTTGCATAAATAAAAATAAATCTTAAAAAAAAAAAAAAAAGACAGCCCAGGAGAAACCTAGTCTTGGAAGTCACCCACCATCATTTCTGCCAGTCTTTCGGTCCTATTTTGTCAGCTTTGATTCAAGAGGGAAGCGATTCCACAAAGACATGAACACTCAGCAGCCAGGGGCCATCTTGGAAGCTGCTTGCTACAATCTGGGCTCAGTAGCAAATGATCGTTCAAGCTTGTTTTTTTCTGTGACACCGGACTTAGCTTTCAAAGCTGCGCTTGAAATGCTCCACCCTGGCTGATGACATCCTTGACATCCTTGGAACACTTACCAGAAGTGACTAGAAGAAACAGAAAGCATCCAAGAGCTTTACTAAAGAGATTTAACTAGGGACTTTAACAGGTACCCAGGGAAAGATACACAAAATAAAGATAACAGTTCCTAACATAGTCAAGGAAAACCTCATAGCTGAAACACAAGCTGTCCCAGGGAACGACAAAAGAACAGATGTTTCCAAGCTCTATTATTTATCACCTGTTATATATCAAGCAAACTCATTCACCTTAGCACAATTTTTAAAGGCAAGATAAAGAAAGATGGTTTGATAACGGATAAAGGATATAGGCCCATTTTATTTTTTTAAGGATTTATTTTTATTTATTCATGCATACAAGAACAGGGGTGTAGGCCGGCAGGGGCCTGTATGTGTGTGTGAGAGGATTCACCAGAGACAGAAAGAGGAGCAAAACTGGTGGATCTACCGAAATCCACTGCTGATGGGGGTAGCAGGGAGACGGGAGAGATCTGCGGCACCATGTGGGTCAACAACCTGGCCGGGATCAAACTGTGCCACAGTGACTGATGATAGCTTGATAGTGCTAATACTTTAACCCCTGTGTTACCAGAGAGGCCCCCCATTTTATTTTTAGATATAGAAAAACATCCTAAGCAAAATGTTACAAAACAAAATCCAGCAAAAAAACAAAACCAAAATAGAACAAAAAAATAAAAGGGGCCTCCCTGGTGGTGCAGCGGGTTGAGCTCTGATCTGTGAAGCATCTGCAGCACAGCAGCGTAAGTTCGATACCCAGCCAGGAAGGGGACCCACATGACACAGCAGACCTCTCCTGTCTCCCTGCTGGTCCCCTCAGCAGTGTGTTTCAGCTAACTTGCCTGTTGGGCTCCCCACTCTGTCTCTGGTGAATCGTCTCACCTTTTGTGGCTCTGGCCTGTACCCCAGCTCTTGTATTCATAAATAAATAAATCTTTAAAAAAAATGGGCAAAGGACAGGAACACATAAGTAACAGGCAGAATGGCAGCAGATCACAAGCTTGTGGGGAGGCATTTATTCTCGCAATTAATAATTTTATGAGTACACATCACTTGGGAAAAGACCCATGGTCTATTGTATTTATTTATTTCTTTGTTTACTGTCCGTCCTTCCTCCCCTCCCCCACAAAAGCGTGTATTTGTTTTGTAGGTTGTCGCATTCCCAGCACCTTGCACAACAGTAGTCATGTAGCCGTTACTTGTGACTTAATAATATATTCCTAAAGGACAGGTCTACCATATCTTAGATGCGCAGTGCATATGACTGACCACGAAGGAATACATAAATGAAAATGCGATTCATCATTTCACTTACCCTTAGCCAAGCTCTAAGAAAATTATTACATTCAAGGATAGCAAGGTTACTGCTGGATTGTGTTTATGGTGAATGAGTAGAAATCATTTCAATCTTTCTAGAAGCTGACTTGGTTTCTAGAATAACTCTTACCTTGTTCTAAGGAACTCGGGGACTCTTGTTCTAAGGAAATAACATACAAGTTGTGTACAAGTCTAAACACAAAGATTTGAGCCTCCCCGGTGGCACAAGGGGTTAAGCACTGCACTATGAAGTAGTCACTGCAGCATGAATTCCATCCCAGGCCAAGGAGAGGACCCACATGGCGCAGCAGACCTCTCCTGCCTTGCCTGCTGTATCTCAGTCAATCTGCCTGTTCTGCTCCCCGCTCTGTCTCTGGTGAATCCTCTCACTCCCCAGCCCTCCTCACTCCCACATATCTGGCCTGTGCCCCAGTCCTTGAATGCATAAATAATCTTAAAAAAAATAAATGAACACAGACTTTCTCTATCATATTCTTGGAATCAAAATTGGATGTAATAAATATCTATGATAAACTTTGTATTTGTCATAAGCTTTAAGGGAGAAGCTCTGTCAATTGTATAATAGAAGTGTTATGGGATATCATGCGGGCATTTCCAAAGAAACTGGAAAGTGTTCTCAGGACATAATAAGCAAAAATAAACAGGAAGCAAAAGTGTTGTATCATACACTCTCACAAAAAATGTAGAAAACTCTTTCATTTTTCAATGACTGGAAGAATCTACAGCAAGCAATGTTGATGGAATTGCCAGTGTTTTCTTTTTCCATTTTTGACTTAACTGTAGTTCCAGACTCTCCACACAAACATGGATATAATTTATTTGGGTGAATATAAAGAAAGAAAATCTTTTGCAGAACGAAGTGTTTTCTTCCTCAGACCGGTCAGGGATCGGGTTTTGGAGGAGATGGAACTAATCCAAAATGCAGACAAGGCGCTAGACCCAAACCCAATTATCCCAGTGGAAATTTGGAAATGAACCAAATGTCCAACCAACCATCGGAATGAGGGAGTCAGTTATAATGCATGTGTAGCATCTCAGGCTGGCATGAGAGAGTGGTGTTTCAGAAGAGCTTAAAACCCTATGGGAAATGCTTATTTCCGTTTAAATCATGTGTAGGACAGCAAGGTCCAACATGACACAGCACTATCATCCTCTCTGTGTGCTTGTGTGTGTGCACCCCAATGTTAAGGACCCAGAGGAAATGAACTCTGGAATCTTCAGACTTTTCCCTGTGCGCCTCTTCATCTGTTTTTTCTAATAACTTTTTTAACAAACTGATAAACGTGAAAGGATTTCCCTGAATTCTGTGAGCCACTTAAGCAAATGCTTGAACCTGAAGAGGAGTCCCCAGAACCCTCTGTACATAGCTGGGCAGTCAGAAGTCTCGGTGACAGCCTGGGATCTGGACGTGGTGTCTAAGTGGGGTCAGTCTTGTGGCACTCTCCTATATATATATATATATAGTGTATATATATATATATATATAGTGTACACTATATATATATAGAGTGTATTTTTTAAAAAGATTTATTTATTATGCATGCAAGCACTGGGGTACAGGCCAGAGATGCAGGCGGTAAGAGACAGAGTGGGGAATAGAACAGGCAGGTTGACTGAAATACACTGCTGAGGGGAGCAGTGGGGAGACAAGAGAGGTCTGCTGCGCCATGTGGGTCACCTCCGCAGCCGGTGGCAGGGATCAAACTCATGCTGTGGGTCATCTCCCCAGCCAACAGCAGGGGTCAAACTCATGGCTGCAGTTTGCCTCACAGTGTATTGCTTACCACCAGGGGGTCCCCAGTTTATTTTTTTTTAAGATTTATTATTTATGCATGCAAGAACTAGGGTACAGGCCAGAGGCGTGGGGGCAGTGAGAGGATTCTCCAGAGAGAGAGTGGGGAACAGAACAGGCAGACAGACTGAAACACACTGCTGAGGGGAGCAGAGGGTGAGGCAGGAGAGAGGTCTACTGTGCCATGTGGGCCGGCAGCAGGGATCGAACTCATGCTGTAGTGGCTGCCCTTTGCTTCACAGCGAGTTGCTTAACCCACTGCACCACAGGGAGGCCCCCTGGCACTGAGTTCTTGAACTGGAGGGTCTGGGTTAAGTTCAGGCCTCTGAATATGTGTTAAGTGTGGGTCAGTGTGTGTGGGGAGAAATCTACACATTTCGTGTCAGAAGCGTTGAGCAGGGCAAGTTTTCCTTTACCTCCTCTTTACCCACATTTTAACATAAAATACTTTACACGTACAGAAAAATCAGAAGTACTATACAGTGACTATCACATACCCACCCCTCAGGTTTATGGCTTTGCTCTACTTGCTCGAGGGCTTATCTCACTCACCCATTTATTTTAATTGGGGTTTAATTGACAGGTAACTTTGCCCTTAAGGAATATAGTCTGTTGAGTTGATGCATTTATATCTTGCAATATGATTAGCACATGGACATCTCCATCGTACCACATCATTACTGGTTATTTTTAGTGGTGGGAACAATTAGGAACTAGTCTCTTAGCAACTTTGAAGTTCATGATATAGTATTATTACTTATCATCACAATGCTATGCATGAGATATCTGGAGGACTTACTTATCAAGGGATTACAAGATTATATCCATATTATTTTTACAAGTTAAGATTAAGGAGTTTTAATTTAGGTACAATCATACAATTCCATATGATGAAACTGGTTTTCTTAAAATACAAAGTTTCATTTTTATTTCTTTTTAAAGATTTATTTATGCACACAAGAGCTGGGATACAAGCCAGAGTTGCGGGAGGTGAGAGGATTCACCAGAGACAGAGCGGGGAGCAGAACAGGCAGATGGACTGAAGCACACTGCTGAAGGGAACAGCGGGGAGGCAGGAGAGGTCTGCTGCACCATGTGGGTCCCCTCCCTGGCAGGCGGCAGGGATCGAACTCGTGCTACAGTGGCCTTGGTTTGTTCCATAGTGTGTTGCTTAACCCACTGCGCCACAAGGGAGGCCCCTCAATTTTCATTTCAATGCATGGGTTTTTTTCCCCCTTGGGAGAAATTCTCCCACACTAGCTGAGTGTCCCAGAATTCAAGTGAATTCTGACACTATCCACCCGGAGAGAACATCAGACTTCTAAGGTTAAGTGCTCAGACCCCAAGACTACAAGTCGAAATTCCGGCATGTCTCACCAGCTATAGGTTGGAGATTCCAGTAACTGCCATCTTGGGCTACATTAATTTGTTAAAGCTGCTCACAGAAATGAGAGACATTTTACTTCCTAGATAGAACGAGTCACTTTCCCCACACTGAAGTGAGTCTAAGGGACAAAGAACGTATGTCCACAATTAAAGCTTAGAAAGGGTTTTTTCCGGGCCTCCCTGGTGGCACAGTGGGTTAAACAACACACTATGAAGCAAACCGCAGCCACTGCAGCACAAGTTTGATCCCTGCTGCCGGCCAGGGAGGGGACCCACATGGCGCAGCAGACCTCTCCTGCCTCACCCGCTGCTCCCCTCAGCAGTGTATTTCAGTAGATCTGCATGTTCTGTTCCCCACTCTGTCTCTGGTGAACCCTCTCATCCCCTGCCTCTCTGTACCCCAGTTCTTGTGTGCATAAATAAATAAAATCTTAAAAAAAAAAAAAAAAGATTCCTGGTGCCAGAGGTCCAGAGGTCCAGGGGGACATATCATGTGTCTTTGTTCTGTTGTCATCGGTAAGGTTGTAGAAGGATCACAAATGCAGGTTAAGTTAATCCACATGCAGGAAATAGTGGGGATATTGGCTCTCTTCCCAGGGTAGGGCACGTGTCCAAATGAGGTCATGCAAGATGGAGTCACTTTGGCTTTCTCATAGGTGATGTGTTACAAAAGTCTCAGGGACAACAAGGTAGAAGAGACGCAGAGCACAGGGTCTGGGGAAATGACATGGTGCTTCCATGCCCTCTCCAGATGCTCCACTCTCCCCAAATTTCCATTTGTATACCAGCTCAGAAGCTCCCTAAACTTCCTTTTTTGGGGTTTTTAATGGAAGTTTATTATTATTTTTTTTAATGGCAGCTTCATTACACTGACAGTATGGATTAAATTACTGATTGCTGGTGATTAAACTCAACCAACCTTCAACCCACCTCCCTGCCCCGGAAATTCCAACCCTGGAATCACTTGGTTGGCTGCTCATCAACCAGCTCAAGGCCTTAGGGACTTTACAGTTAATCACTAACATAACAAAAGACACCTTGAGCACTCTGGACTTTTAAGAAAAGCTTTACTGATTTTAAGAACCTTACTTTGGGGCGTCTCTGGTGGGTTAAGCAACACACTATGAAGCAAACCGCAGCCACTGCAGCACGAGTTCGATCCCTGCTGCCGGCCAGGGAGGGGACCTACATGGCGCAGCAGACCTCTCCTGCCTCACCTGCTGCTCCCCTCAGCAGTTGTGTTTCAGTCAGTCTGCCTGTTCTGCTCTCCACTCCTGTCTGGTGAATCCTCTTACCTCCCGTGACTCTGGCCTGTACCCCAGCTCTTTTTTTTTTAAAAAAGAACCTTACTTTGAACTGTGTTACGGGAGCGGTCCTTCCCTGTTGTTTCAATCTGAGGTGGATGTCCAGGATGGGATGTGCCACTCTCTGACTGGCTCGTCCCTCATAAATTCCTTCACCTTGGGACCTTCTGCCTGGTGTTTCCCGAACACCATGTGGACTGTGACCTGAGTAATTAGTGATAATGAGACAAAGAGTTTATTAGATCATCCCAGAGTGGAGTTGAACAGATTTGACTCAGAAAACTGTTCCATCAGTCACAAATCAGAATAAATCCCAGGACACGGGAGATCATCATTTTCTTATGTCAAACATCACAGTGAGCAGTCCGTGACATTTTGACAAGAGATTCTGGTTTTCATTCATAGGCTCCAAAGGGTCTAATCTCCCCGTCGTTCTTGTTCAGAGACTGTTGTCTGTACATCAAGGGAGGTGAGACCCCAGGGTAGTTAAACTTGATCTTTACTCTGCTAGGAGGTTCATGGCTGGAACTCATTTTGATCTTCCTGTAACCCCCTGCTGGTGAGCAACAGACCTGGGGAGGTGGTAAGTTCCATTTCCTCCCAGGCATGTGGATTTTTCTGCAGGAATCATGGCACAGGGCCGGCCTCGTCTAGGCAGGGACTTTGAATTTTCTTCTAGCAGTCAGACCAGGGAGGGAGTCCCCCAAAGCCAATGTTAGGGCTCAACTGGGAGGGGTTTCTAGAGCTTGGCTTCGCCACCTTAGCCTTGCGATAGGATGAGTCTTGTGAGGGCCATCCTATGCTCTGTAGAATGCGAAGCAGCTTCCCCGGCCTCAGCCCATATTCTCAGTGCCATCTCCTACCTCAAAAACCTGGTTGTGCCTCCTCCAATGTCTCCAGACATTGCCATAAGTCTCTCCGGGAATCATAGTCATCCCTGATTGAGCACTCCCGGGTTGGGGGGTGAGGGTGGTTATGGTGTAAATTCTTACCAATTTATTCTGGCTCTCTGGTGGTGATAGAACAATTTAACCACTGGTTAAATTGGTCTCACACCCAAAAGTACAGGAAAGAAAAAAATGTATTTAATGGGCCTCCCCGGTGGCATAAGGGCTTAAGCACCGCACTATGAAGCATCCACAGTCACTGCAGCACAAGTTCGATTCCAGGCCAGGGAGTTGACCCACATGGCACAGCAGACCTCTCCTGCCTTGCCTGCTGTATCTCAGTCAATCTGCCTGTTCTTCTCCCCACTCTGTCTCTGGTGACTCCTCTCACGCCCCTGCACCTCTGGCCTGTACCCCCAGCTCTAGAATGCATAAATAAATAAATCTCAAAAAAGAAAGAAAGAAAAGAATGCCAACTGGCATTTGGAGTTAAGAAATTGGAAAATCTTCCCATTGTGGGCCCTGTCTGTGTGCGGTGGAGACAGGAAAAACTACATAGGTCAGCCTTCAAGGCTGCTGTGGAGAGCGGGGTCAAGGTAGGCAGTGGAGGGAGGGGGTAGAGAGTGGTTGGGGGCAATTGGGAGACTAAGAGGGGTGGTAGGACAGAGGTGGGCTTGGAAAGTGTGGGGCTGGGGAAGATGGCGAGATGGGGTGAGGGATGGGGTAAAAGAGAGATTTGAGTGAGGGTGATTTGGATGGGAATGAGGAGAGGTGGCTGGGGTGTCTGAGGAAATGGCAGGGAGGAAAGATGGTGAAGTTCAGGACTGGTTTGTAAAAGTTGTCCCTGGGTTTCTTCAGGGTACCTCCAGCTATTGTTGATTAAGCATTTCATGTAGGCCCAGAGGCACGTCAGTTTTTCCCCCCTCCAGTCCATGGGTGCTTACAGCAGCCGCTCAGGCCACCAGGTGTGAACCCAGACTGGATCGGTGACTTAGGTCCTCAGTGTCACTCATCTGTCAAAAGGGAATAATAATAGTCCCAACACATAAAGGCATCATGTGAATGAAATGAATAGCTGTGTAGATCTCTTGGCATTGGCCTGGACACTGAGTATGACATAATTGTTGGGTAGATACAATAAAACTATGATTGTGCATCTTGGAATGATGCGAGTATCATCAAGAGTGCTATGTATATGTCCTGGCAAGGTATTTCCCTGACCTGGGAGAATGTGTGGCACACCAGGGGAATCCTGCACGAAGGAGCAGTCCCAGGGGAAAACTGGGATTGGATCCAATGTCTGTAGAAGTGACATCTGACCTATGTGCCTTGCCTCTACTCATGTCCTTCCTTCCTTCACCTTCCTCAAGTACTCCCTCAGACATCACTACCCGGGACTAAAATTATAATTCATTCCCATTAAAATACCAACAGCGTTTTTCAAAGAAATCGGGCAAAAAAATATGTTCAAAGGTAGCTGGAACCATAAAAATCTTTGAGTAGAAAAAGCAATCTTGAGGAAAAAGGAATGAAATGGAGGTATCTTGTTAGCTGACTTTAAACTATACTATAAAGCAACAGTAATTTAAATAATATGGTACTGGATGAAAACAAACACACAGCTCAATGGAACAGAATCAAAAGTCCAGATATAAACCCACGTATATATCACGATAAAAAAACCACAACCATACAATGGGGAAAGGAGAGTCTCCTGGGAAAACTAGACGGCCATATGTAAAAGAAGAATGAAGTTGTATCACTGACTAACAAAAATAATTTGCAAATGGAATAAAGACTTAGATATAAGACCAACAATAAAACATATAGAAGAAAACATAGGTGATACATTTCAAGACATCAATAATGAAGATGTTTTTTGAGACTCAACCCCTTACAGCAAGGGAAATAAAAGTAAAATAAATGGTTTTACTCCAGTTAAAGAGCTTTTACATAGCAAAAGAAAGTATAAGTAGATTAAAAAGACATCATTTTTTTTTTATGCATACAAGAGCAGGGGTACAGGCCTGAGGCACGGGAGGTGAGAGAATTCACCAGAGACCAAGTGGGGAGCAGCACAGGCAGATTGACTGAAATACACTGCTGAGGGGAGCAGGAGAGGCAGGAGAGGTCTGCTGTGCCTTGTGGGTCCCCTCCGTGGCCGGGGATCGAACTCGCACTGCTGTGCCACCGATGCTTCATAGTGCGGCGCTCAACCGGCTGCACCACCAGGGAGGCCCTAAAAAGACATCTTACAGAGCCTCCCTGGTGAGGCAAGGGGTTAAGTCTCAGCACTATGAAGCAATCCTCAGCTACTGCAGCACATGCAGCACAAGATAGATCCACAGCCAGGGAGCTGACCCATATGGCACAGCAGACCTCTCCTGTCTCACCTGCTGCTCCCCTCAGCAGTCCATTTACCTGTTCCGTCTCCCACTCTGTCTCTGGTGTATCCTCTCACCCCTGGTATCTCTGGCCTATACGCCAGTTCTTCTACACACACATACACACCAAAAAAAAAAAGGACATAAAGCCATCAAATAAAAAAATTATGTGTTTACGATGTGTGTTGCCGCACTATTTACAATAGCTATGACATGTAAAAACTTAAGTGCTCATAATGGAGGACTAGGTCAAGGAAGTGTGATCTCTCCACACAATGGAATATTATTCAGCCACAAAGGAAAGATGAACTGTTGCCGTTTATAGTAAATGGAAGGAGTTGGAGGGAACGATGTGTAGTTAAGCAAATCAGAGTGGCAAAGACAAACACTGGAGGCTGACACAGCGGTCAACTGGACAAAGCGAAATACTTATAAAAACTAGCGGACACTAATAAAAGAAGTGAGGTGTCTGACGTTAAGGGGGAAGAAAAAAAGGGTCAGGTGTATAAGGTGTGGTGGTGAGAAAAATAAATAAAAATGAAACAGAGAAAAATAAAATAAAATTGTAATCCAACGTATTATATCGGGTTTCTAGGCCCCTGGCCTATCTTGGTTTCCTCTGTGGCACTGTGTTTACATGTTTAGTGGAAAGTTCTTTTCGTGGGGCAAAATATACCACAATTAAAGCTGTTAGATGTTATACTAGTATTTTTAAAATTTATTTGAGAAAAAAGGGAACTTTTTGTAATGAATATAATGGCATTGGATGAGCCACTAGCGACCCCCTTGCACCCTCTGCTCCCGTCATCCCGGCCTCCTCTGTATTCCTTCATCACACTTGCTATGTGTCTGCCACAGGGCCTTTGCACTGGCTGTTCTCTGTCTGCAACACTCTCCTGTGATAGCAACCCAACGTACTCCCTCCCCTCTCTCAAGCCTCTACAGATGTCATCTCCTCCAAAAGGCCAACTCTGACCTCCCACCTGAAACAGCTGCCTGCTCACATTCCAGCCCCTTCCCCTGCCTTCAGTTGTCTTCCCTGGTCGATGTCACCTGCCTGCCATGTGACACGTAACCTTTAGCGGTTTGCCGTCTTTCTCCTTTACTGCGATAGTAGGCTCCTGTGACCCAAATTCAGTGGTTCAAAATCACACAGATTTATGGAGTTCTTTGCCGGGTTAAAATTATGGTGTCAGCAGGGCTCTTGCTTCTGGAAACTGCAGAGGAAAAGCTGTTTCCTGGCTTTCCCCAGTTTCTAAAGGCCACCCACATTCCTCCTCTCCTGGCCCTTTCCTCTAGCTCCAAAGCCCACAGCATCACCTCTTCAATTCCTTAAACTCTCATCGGTTTTTGTCACCTCCTCTTCTTCTCTGACCCTCCTGCCCCCCTCTGTCACCCCTAAGGGTACTTTAATGGTGTTGGGTCCACCCAGATGATCCCCCCACCTCAAGGTCCTTCATCGATCACATCTGCAAAGTCCCTTCTGCCACTGAGGTCACACAGTCACGGGTTCCAGACTGGGATGTGGGCAGCTTGAGGAGGCGGGATATCATTCATTGCTCAGTCAGCCACGACTGTACTTAAGCTTTTGTTCAGCACTGTATCCAGGGTAGGAGGTACTGAGCGGTGAAACACAGGGAGCAGGAAGAGCAGGATGGGTATTTGGTGGAGCAGGTTTCAGAGGACTGAAGGCCAAGGAGGAAGCTCCAGCTTCCTTCTGGGGAAGGAAGGAGCCGGGATGAGCAGACAGGCCGGGCAGGCAGGAGGCAGAAAGATGAAGCAGCAATTGGGCATCTTGTTCTCCCGCCTTCCACCCACCTACTCACCCCCTAGGGCTGGGCCCAGGCCTCCCCAGAATCACTGTAGGGAGGGAGGGGGTGGGGGAGGGTCACGGGGGATGCCTGACTGGCAAGGCTGGTTTGGCTGGTCCTGGTAACTTGGCAGAGAAGAGCTCTGGGGACAGGTGAGGATGTTTCTGGGAGTGCCGGGAGTGGGGGGAGGAGATGCCAGGAAGAGGCAACTCCTTTGTTCATGGGTCTGCCCCAGTGGACCCCAAAATCCCATATCCAACACCCCTACTCTAGAAACTTGCCTAGGGGATCAGGAACCTAATCTCAGTCACAGCCCCTCTTCCCTGAGCCCCAGGAGTCCAGGCCCCCAGGCTCCTCCATGAGCCCCAGGAGTCCAGACCCCCAATCCGTGGAACCCCTCACTACTCACCTCCGACCTGACCTCTGGGATCATGATGGCTTGCACACCTGTGCCTCCCTGCGCTCTTCTTTTGTGACCAGGCAGCTGGTAAGGACGGGTTCTCAACCCTCCACTCCGTGAGCATCTCCCCAGGCTCCACCCACCTCCAGGACCCCAGAGAGAGGGGACCTGCTGCCACTCCCCCAGAGGTGATAAGTGTGGGGTCCATCCCTTGAGGCCTGCAATCCCACCAGGCCCACTTTCAACAGCAAGGAGGGAAGGCGGCCAATGTGAGTGTGTGGGGTGGGGCTGGGGCCACGGTATCGGCCCTGGGGCAGGCCCATCTGCAGGGATGGAGTAATCCGGGTGGGGAGCAGAGAAGAAGGTTTCTGGAACGCTGTATATCCCGAGATGGACCCACTGATTAGGAAGGCTGGGGGATGGGAAGGAACCCTGTAGGCTCTGAGGTGTCAGCTGCCTTTCTCCTCATACCCAGCGTGAGGTCTTCCTTTCCTTCTCAAGGGAGCTCTGGGGACTCAGTTACCACCACCACCCCCCAGTCCACTTGCTCCCCATCCTCTTTCAGATGTTTCCGTGTACCAGTTTCATCTCTTTCTGGTTCACAGACCCCCAGCCCCTCCTCCCTCAGACCCAGGAGTTCAGACCCCCAGCCCATCCCTCAGATCCAAGAGTCTAGGCCCCAGGTCCCTCTTCCTTCAGACCCAGGATTCCAGACCCCAACGCCAAGAGTCGAGGTCACCAGCCCCTCCTCCCTCAGACCCAGGAGTCCAGATCTCCAGCCCCTATACTTCCCCCACCCCCTCCCCATTTAGATTCTTCTTCCTACTCCAGGATTTGTGAGCTCAGCCTCCAGCCTCTGCCCTGTTGGGAGCCCAACCTCTAAGCAGCCAGAGTTGGCCTGACTTCAGGTATCCCAGAATTCCTGGAAATACTAGCTTTTAATGGAAAGGTAGGGCTGCAGAGGTCACCATTGCCCCAATTCTGCGGAAACCTGACCTTGTGACCCAGTGACCTCCCTTTGCCCAGGTCTGAGCTATAAGAACAAAATGGCACATCCTGCAGCTTCCTGGGTGGGGGCCTGGGGAGAGGGAATCGATATAGATGGGCATGCTTAGGGACGCTTCACGCTCAACCAAGCTGCAGGAACCACTTCCTGCTCCCTTCAATCTCTTGGGGTCCCTCCCCTCATATTCACTGGTGCAGGTTGATGAAGTTTTGTCTTCCCAGGAGATTACTGGCTTAAAGGGCATGCCTTGACAGGCCAGCCACTTCCTACCTGGCATGACTCCCTGCTACCCTTATATCCCCAAGGACCTGTGTGAACTTCCCCGGATGTCCCCACAGTCAGCCCCCACCCAGGATGCGGGGATGTCGCCTACCCCCAGATGCCCTCTCTTTGTGCTCTAGCAAAAACCTCCCAACTCTCTGGGCTCTAGGCTGCCCCCCTAGAGCCTAGTGCTTTCTCCACTTAGGTCCAGCTTACCCACCCAACAAACTGCCCCTCCTGAGCACCCTTGCCCCTGACCTCCAAAAAGGCACCCCATCAACAGGCTTAACATCAAGCATGCTGAACTTAACCAGCCAGCAGACTCACTTCGACTCATACCCCCCAACCACGTGGCTCACTTTAAACTTCCTACTAATCCCACTTAAAAAAAAAAAGTCAAGAGAACCAGATGTAGTTAATTTCAGGGATATGTTTTCTTTAATCCAATGTATCCCAAATATCATCATTTCAACGTGTAATTAATATGAACATCATGAGATATTTTACATGTATTATCTCAATTCTAATGCTTGCTTTTTTAGGGTTAAATTAAAAAGTAGTCTTACCAAAGCATGAATTTCACATCTCAGAGGAAAGTGTTTTCAAATTATTTCTGTTTTTAAAATTCCATTTAAGTTGATTTACATTAATAAACTTGAAAAAATTCACTTCCTTGGTCAATAAGCTACATTGCCAGTGTGCAGAAGCTACACGTGTGGGCCAGCACAGCTTTACATTGAATTGACTTAACTGTCCTGTTTGTGGCAGCAGTGCCAGAGCTGGGCCAGAGGCTATTACTTGGAGGGAAGAAGGCATGGATGGCTGGGTAAATGATGGGTAGATGAATGGATGATGAATGGACGGGTGGGTAAATGAATGATAGAAGAGTAGGCAGCTGGATGGATGAAGGGTAGATGAATGCATGTAGGGATGGTTGGATGGATAGGTAGTTGAATGGATAGATAATGGATGGGTGGATGGATGGATGGGTGGATGGGTGGATGGGTGGATGGATGAATAGAGGGAGGACGAATGGATAGATGGATGGGTAGAGGGATGAATGGATAGATAGATGGATGAAGGGTTGGATACATGGGCGGATGGATACCTGCACGTATCTATTCATAGAATGAAGAGCACATCAGACAGGAGGCAGGGCATGTGCAAGGGCCCTGAGGTAGAAGCATTTCCTGGGTCTCCTTGTTTGACGGTCTCCAGGCCCTCTACCCTCTGACACCCTCCCTGTATTCCCATGGCTTCTTCCTTGTCCCTCAGGGCTCTCCCCACTCAGATTCTCCCCCAGTCTCCCTCAAGGACCTAAGCATTCCATTCTCCTAGTGTCTCTCTCCTCAACAGAACAGGAGGCCTTTGGCTGACAAAGATGCCCTTCCCCTCTTCTTCCCCCTGCAGCAAGCACTGTATGGGGCCTGGAGGTTCCCGTGGGAGGGACAGGACAGGATAGGGTTGTCACTTCTTCAGAGGCAGGAACAAAGGATGATTGAAAGCAGAACAAAGGTGAAGAGGCCCAAGCCTCAGGCCTGGGTGGGGTATCTTACCTCAGCTATGCACCCCCCCCTCCCACATCAGAGGGGTCCACTAGGTCCCAGACTGGGAGAGCTGGCCCTCTCAACTTTCCCCTTCCCTGTGGAGGAACCTTTTTCACAGATGAGAACGCTGAGGATAATACAGAAAGTAACCGAGGAGGAGTCCCAGTCGGGTGGGTGGGTAGGTGGGGCCGCATCCTAGAGATGGACCTTTGGGCAGGTGACCTGAGAGGGTCGGCCATGCTGTGTGATGTTGGGCAGGTCACACAACCTCTCTTAGCCCCCTTCTAAGCCTGTTATTTAAGTCTAACAGACCCTCTCACCCTCACTAGGCGACCAGTGACTGGCCGGTAAGTTGAATTTCAAATGGTGACATTCAGCCAACAGGTCTCTCAACATTTCTCTGGAATGTAAAGGTCGTTACTTCCCTGGGTAGGAGGAAGGTCACAGGGATCCTTATTTTCTTTCTGGACTTATCCGCTTAGGCTGTTATTTTTTTTAAATAGAGTCCACACATTCCTTTTGGTCCCAGAAAAGTAAGCCACGGGACCCAGGTTCCAGGGGGACCCCAAAAGGGAATGCCAGCCCTGCTGAGCCTGCTGCGTGCCAGAAGCTCTGCTTTGGCAACAGCCCAGCGAGACAGGTACCATTCAGTGCTGGGGAAACCAAGTCAGAAGGGCCTGCCTCCGCCGGGATTCCCTGGGGCCTCCAACCCCCAAGTCCAACGTGACCTGTGCGGCCCTGGTTCTCTGACTGTCTCGGCTGACCTCTGACCCTTGATGTTTCTCTGTCTTTTCCTTGACCTCTCTGTGACTTGCTGTCTCTCACTGTCTCTGATTCTGCGTCTCTGACTGTGTCTGACCTGTGTATCTCTGTCTCTGCTTCTCTGTGCATCTGTGCCCGCTATCTCTGTCTTTGTGTCTCTGTGTCTCTCACAATCTCTGTCTCTGCCTCTCCCTTGGTCTCCCCTGTTTCTTGCTGCGTCTGGGTGTCTCTGTCTTGCTGGATCTCGCTCCGTCTGTGCTGCTATGGCCCCAGCTGCTCTCTCTGAGTCTCAGTCCGCTCAATAAAGACTATTGTCTTTGAATGAATAAAGGAATGAACGAATGAGGTGGACTTAGCGCCTTGGTCAGAGGAGTGTGCTGAGGCGGCAGGAGCAAGGTGCCCGGGACTGACTTCCCAGAGGCTGCGGGTGCCTGACCTCCAGAGGTCAGCTCGGGCTCCATGCCGAGCGATAGCTGGCAATAAAATCCACCAAGACATGATCCTCCGCCTCCTCTCTCCCCGCCCAGGAGCAGAGCGGGAGGGTGGCTCCCTCCCTGCCTGCCTCTCCCCCGGGGAGGCGTGGGGAGCAGCTGGGAGAACCGGCTGAGTGCTGCCCCTCCCCTTGGGTGCGGAGGTAGGCACCTGGCGGGCTCCCCGGGTGGCAGACGCTGCCGCTGCTCAGACCTGGCACACACCTGCTTCCCGTGCCGCCTGCTCCCTGCGTGTCCTCCCCTCCCCGCCCTCGCCCGCCTGCCATGGACGAGAATCTCCAGACCCGGTTGGAAAACTATGAGAACTCCGTGGAAGTCAGGTGAGATCCAGAACGGGGACCGGCCGAAGAAGCCCCTGTGGGATGTGGCCGGGCAGGAGACCTCAAGGGCCTCTGCCAACGGGGTGCCCCGGCCTCCTGCAGCCTCAGAGCTGGCTGCACATGGCCTGATGGGCTGAGCTGCGCTGCCCACCCCCGCCCCCTGGGGTGCTGCTGACTCCTGGAAGGGAGTGGGGGACCCAGGTTGTGCCGACTCACCATCAGCTTGTCTGGGTGCCCCTGTCCCTCTTGGAGCCTGTCTGTCTATCGAAAGGGCCCACAAGTTGTTTGTCTCCCTGATAGAGGACTGGGGGAGAGCAAGCTCTTGGCACAGTCGTTGCTCAGGAAACATACAGTCTGTTGTCCCTCCTTTTCTCCCCTGACACTAGGGGTGCTCAGGAAGGGCTCCCCGCTCTGTTTGGAGGAGAAGGCGCCATGGGAGGGCAGCAGGCGTGGAATTCAGCTGCGTCCTAAAGCGAAAGGGTGTCTGGGGTACTTGGGTCCTGGAGGGTGAGCCCAGATTCCTCAGTCCTTATGGGAGTGGCCAGGGCAGGGCTGACCTCATAAGCGTGCCTCCTCTGTTCTTGAGGGTGAGTCAGACACTTCTCTAGTATCCGTTTTCCACACGGGGAAACTGAGGCTAAGAGAGAAAGTGCTGTGATTACACAGCCAGAAGTAAATCTGGACCCAGTCCAGAGTCTATAGTTTCTCCTCTCTTCGACCAGTCAGTGGTAATACTCCTCCCCTGTGGCCCCATTTTTCAGGTGAGTAAGCAGAAATTCAGAGAGGTCAGAGAGCCCGTCCAGATAACACAGCAAACTGCTTAGACGCTGCTTCCTGCCCTCCTCCTGCCGAGATCTTGCACTCTGCCGGGAGAGGCTCTCCTGGCCTACGGGTCCCTCCAGCTACCCTGGGATGTACTGTCTGAGGCCCCACACTCAGGAGTCAGGCAGAGAGAAGTTTCCTGGGTGCCCAGAATTCTGTTCTCTGTGTGACTTAAATAAATCTCCAAGTAGCTCTGGGTTCCTGCTTCTAGGACGGTCTCACCCCTCCCCCACGCTGGCGCCTGAGGCCTCCCTCCTCTAGGCTCCCACACCACCAGCTGTCCAAACCCCAGCTCTTGTGTAGTGCGTGACCCTGGTCCAGGTGTTTTCTTCTCCCTCCCAGCCTGTCTCCCCACTCAGAAAGTAAATAGCTCTGACCTGTAAGGCACCTCTAGCCCCAAAGTAGGCAGGGTTCTGGGCGGTCCCTTGAGGACCTCGAACTTCCTTTCCCATGAACTTCTGGAATCCTCTGGACCCAGAAGGGTACCTCTCATGAGGGCCCTTAACATCTCTTCTGGCGCTCCCTCAGACACATGACATCCCCACTCAACCAAGAATTGCCCTCCTCTTGGGTCACCCATCTCAACGACAGTTCATCAGTCACCAGGTTGGACCGTCAGCTACTGCCCTTTCCCTTCCCTTCCCCTCCGGCCCACAGACTATCACTCCCCAAGACCCCTCCTAGTCCCCAACTCTGTCCACTCTCATGGCTCCACCTCTGGCCTCGCCGCCTCTTAGACCCTGCAGTCTTGCCCCAGTCTCCATGTGTGAGTTCTCCCTCTGAGAGCTGTCTACCCCAGCTCCCATACAGAAACCTCCAAGCGCTGGCACTCTGGCCCCCTTCTCAGTCCCCACCCTTGTCTTCGTCGCATCTGA
This sequence comes from Galemys pyrenaicus, assembly GCA_019455555.1. Taxonomy (NCBI): domain Eukaryota; kingdom Metazoa; phylum Chordata; class Mammalia; order Eulipotyphla; family Talpidae; genus Galemys; species Galemys pyrenaicus. Next base: position 187,509 of record JAGFMF010011469.1, read on the forward strand.
CCCACGACTTCACATTCCCTGGCTATGCCACTGTTGCCTTCCCCAATGCCTTTGCACATCTGGCTCCATCCACAGGGATCCCCAAAGAAGTCTTCTAATTTCCAGATGTCTCCCTGGCTATCCCCGGCTCAAGTCCCTTCTGTGACGCTCCAGTGTCTACTGTGATAGACACTCCAAAATCTTTTAAGATGCAGAGCCCTTTGTCTCAGAGAAACCTCACTCCCATTACAAATCCACAGTGGCAAATCAAGATGAAGCTGCTCTGGTTTAAAATGAGGGCGCGGTTCTGACATCCCACTGCTTGCCCACCCTGCTCCTTCTGTGGGAGAAATGCTGCTCAGAAGAGCTTCCTCGCTGCCTGGGTGCCCTCTCACCAACCCACACCCTTCCAGCTTGGACATTTGCGCTTAAAGATTGTTGGCTTGAGACGACCTCCTCCTTCTTCCTGCAGACTCCTCCTCATCCAAACAATTTCCAGTTTTAGGACCACCACTGGGAGGTCCCCAGTCAAACCCATCCCTGGCACCAAAATGTTGACCTAGCCCCAGCTGGGGACAGTCAGGACCACTTTTGTGGTCCTTCTCTCTGGAGGTCTCGGAGTTCTCAGAGAATGATGTGAAGGAATGAATGGAGTGAGGTGAGGCAACTTTTGGGCTCCAGCTCGCAGTATGAGTCAGAGCTGAGAGACAGGCGAGGAGGGGCAGGTCACGCAGGAGAATGGATGGAGCAAGGGGCAGTGGTGACTGAAGTTCATGAGCATCAGCCTGGACCAGAAGGGGACCCAGGGAGCAGGAAATTCCCATGGGGAGAGACGGGTGGTGAAATCGTGATTGCTCCTTTCTGACACACAGCGGGCCCCAGAACCTCTCCCTCTCGACGAGCAAGAGACGTGATTCCGGGGACCCTCTGTACAGCCCAATCCCGTGACTTTCTAAGGCCCTCCAGCAAGTCCTAAACCATGTGTTGTTTTGGAATACAGTCCTATGATGAAAACTGTGTCAAGAAAACAAGCACTGGGGAAGCGTTTCATTCGAGATAGCAGTTGGAGGTAGGAGGCCAGAGTGAGCAGCCAGAATGTTCTACTTTGTGGGTGGTTTTTTTTTTTTTTTTAAGATTTATTTATTTATGCATACAAGAGCTGGGTACAGGCCAGAGTCCAGGGAGGTGAGAGGATTCACCAGAGACAGAGTGGCGAATAGAACAGGCAGACTGACTGAAAACACTGCTGAGGGGAGCAGCAGGCAAGGCAGGAGAGGTCTGCTATAACATGTGGGTCCCCTCCCCGGCTGGCAGCAAGGATCAAACTCATGAACTCGTGCTGTAGTGGCTGCAGTTTGCTTAACCCCCTGCGCCACCAGGGAGGCCCTAGTTCGTGGATTTTGTTTACCCATGATGCTTTATACATTTTACATGCATTCTTTGGAGCTCTGTATGTATCTGATGCACTAAAGAAGGCTAAAAAGGGCAAAATAAATATTTTAAGAGGGAACGATTACAAGCAGAGATAGGCAGGACCAGAGACAGTTATGACCAGGGCTCAGTTTATGGGTAGTTTGGGGGAGGGGAGGGTGCGTGTGTGAGAGAGAGAAAACCCCAGGGGACACTAATCACCATCATATTTTAAGTGTTATCACATTATTCAGTGTTCACTAGGCTGAGGGTCTTCCACATCCTAACTCCTTTAACCCTCATGGCATAACAAGTCCTATGAGCTAGAACATTCTGAACTAGAACCCAGAGAAGCTGGGTTCTAAGGTCCAAGGTCACACAGCTCCCAAGTGGGGCGTAGTCAGGATTTGAACTGGGGCGACCGGATGTTCTTATGCCCTGCATGGGCTGGGCAGGCGTGCAAGGGATTTGGAAATGAGCAAGAGGAAGAGATAGTCCCTGCCCAGATGGGAGGCTTAGTGGCTACTCTATGTTCTGCGGCATTTCCTGGGGTGTTGCTCCTGGTTGCCTTTTTTGGTAGGGTCAAGCTGTCCAAAGAAACCAAACTGGCATTTTGGACCTGTGGTTGGGCCTCCTCCCCTCCTTCTGATGTTGATGCCCCCAGTACAAGCTCTTCTGGTCTCAGTCTCTTTATACTCAAGTTCCCAGCCCTGCTTTTATGACCCTGGCCTCTTCTTCCCTGGGGAGGGCCCAATGTCTGGAATGATTTTATGACAATCCTACCAGTCATAGCACTTTTTGAGGGGGAGTGTTAATAAGAAGGCTTTAGACAATCAACAAATAATAGGACTTTGAATTTCACTGTCCATGTGGAATTTGAGCAGGTAGAAAAAGGGAGGAGAGTTCTGGGCACCCAATGGCAATAAGCACTAGAAAAAGATGCTCACAGTCCCCCTGAACCCCATCAGCCCGGCTTGGAAACTGAAGAGCAGGGCATGCTGACGTTCCCTTTGCCCTCTAGAGACCTAAAGGAAACCATCCTGTGCCTTCTGGGCTCTCCTAGGCTGGCAAATAATTTTAAAATGTTCAGACAGACGGAAAGAGGAAAAAAATCAAAAGGAAGTTTAATAAGAACATGTGTACCTCCTGTATACAGAGGAGAGACCCAACCTGACTAACTGACCCTGGTGCCAGCGGACGCCATCTTAAATAGCTGAGCTAATGCCAGGAGGAGAGAGGGAAAGTCAGCTAGGGAAGTTGCTGGGAAGGCAGCAGATAAAAGTATGCAGATTACCTTCTGTCTTCTTGGTTGAAGAGAGATAAGGAGATTAGGTCTACTCCTCCTCACAGAAGTTTACATGTACATATCTTTCTCAAAAGCAACCTCCACCCATTCTTCAGCGCCTCTCCCAGGAAATCAACTTTTTGTCAAAACGACTTATTTTGGGGTGGCAGGTTTTCATTCTCCTACGCTCTCTAGGGGCTGGGGGCTGGGACATGGGACTTCATGGGGACCAGGTGGGTTTTCATAAGAGCCAGGAAAGTATCCAATAGCCTAGTTTGCCACCAGGAGGTCATGGGCAAGGGAGAACAGAGCCTGGGGCATGGATGGTATGGAAATCTGGAGCAGGAGGGAACTTGGGTTTGCCAGAGACTCCAAGGGAAGTGTGACTGAATCAAAAGGAATTCAGGCCCAGGACGGGACCTGGGCTGGGCCCAGGCCATGCAGGCAATGGTGCCTCACTTAGGAAGCCTCCCAGGGAAAGCAAATCTGAGTTCAAATGCCACCCTGGTCACTGAGCCTTGGGGCTTTCCAGAGAGACGGGGTGAGGGGTGCGGGAAAAGCCAGTCTCACATGCTCTGCTGAGTCAGAGTTTGCAGGGGTTTCCTTCCTTCCCCAATTCTTGTGACCCCTATGTTGCCAGGAAGGGTGGAAACAGGATGAAGAATAACAGTAATTATACCCTTTCTGTGTGTTCGTCACAGGCCGGGCTCGGTTCTGAGGGTTTTGTGGGAATTAGTTCCTTTCATCCTCATCACAGTTCTGCAAGGTAGCCAATGTCACGGTTCCTGGAGATCTCAGAGAGCTGTGGGAGAGGAATATGAGGTTTCTCCACAGATCCCATTCTTTTTTTTTTTTAAGATTTTTATTTATTTGTGCATACAAGAGCTGAGCTACAGGCCAGAGGCAGGGGGTGAGAGGATTCACCAGAGACAGAGTGGGGAACAGAACAGGCAGATTAACTGAAACACACTGCTGAGGGGAGCAGCAGGGAGACAGGAGAGAACTGCTGCGCCCTCCCTGGCCAGGGATTGAACTCACGCTGCAGTGGCAGCTGAAGGCCCACTATGGGCGCTCAACCCGGTGAGCCACCAGGGAGGCCCAGATCCTGCTCTTAACCTCCTGCTGGAGGCTCAAGAAAGCGGTCAGACCTGACACTACGGGAAGAGGCAGCTGCTCTTTGGCCATAACCTATGGACAGGAGGGCTCGGCCACCGGAGGGATGGATGGGTCTGTGGTCTGAGCTCATAGATACATGGCGCGTTTCCCCCACAGGGAAACATTTAAGAAAAGGAAATAAAATTAAAATTACTGTTGACCCTTGAACAGCCCCTTAAACTATGTGGGTCCATTTGTGGATTTTCTTGTACAAAAAGACTGTACAGTTCAGCCCATGTGTTTTCTCTTCCTTGTGATTTTCCTTTCTCTAGCTGCCCTTATTGTAAAAATACAGTGTATGATACATATAACATTAAAAATGTGTGCACTGACTGGTTATGATATCAGGAAGGTTTGCAGTCAATACTGGTTGTAGTTAAGCTTGTGGGGGAGTTAAAAGCTATCTGCAGATATTCCAGAGTGGGGGATCTGTACCCCAAATCTCAGAGGTGTTCAAGGGTCAAATGTAATCTTATATTTTATTTAACCTGAGATAACTAAAACATCATTTCAACATGTAATCCATAGCCCCCCCCCCAAAAAAACAGTGAGATGTTTGGCATTGTTCTTTTCCTACCAAATCCCTGCAGTCTAGTATCCTCTCAAATCCCACCAGAGAGACTCGCCTTCCAGTCCCATCACTGATACAGCTCAAAGAGTCAACTCACAGGCCTGAGTTGTTCTCAGTCTGCTTTAAAAACCTTGCAATAACTGCATCGAGTGTCAATGTTTCCATTGAAATCAACAATAAGAAGATAAATCAAAAAGTCGAGTCCCCTGGTCTCAGCAGCCACACTGCAAGGGCTCGCTGGCCACATGTGGCCGGTGGCTGCCATTTTGGATGGTGCACATTGGAGTGGTTCCATTATCAAGAAAAATTGTAACTGACTGCAGGGCTCCTGGCGGGGGTCCCCCAGATCCAGAAGGAGGACACAGTAGGAGCTTAATAGATGTACGTTGGAAGGGAGAGAGGAAAAGAGAGGAAACAGTCGAGAAAAAGGAAAGAGAAAGAAGTAGCAAAGAGCCTTCAGGCTAAAGGCACAGCACATGCAGAGACCAGTGGGGTGGTGGAGCATGGAGTGTGCAGAGGACACGTAGAACCTGACAGAGGGAACAGAACAACCCGGGTCGCGCTGGCCTGGGGTCCAGTGAGGAGGTGGGGACAGATAGGAGTACATTACCAAGAACCCAGAGACTGAAGATTTCTGTAGCTGGACTTTTTGAACTCTTGATGTGGTAGGCTGGGGTCTAGGTTAGCTCTGTGAAGAATCCACAGAGACCAAGAGGGTAAAAATAAAGTGTATTGGGGCCTCCCTGGTGGTACAATGGGTTAAGCAACGCACTATGAAGCAAATCGCAGCCACTGCAACACAAGTTCGATCCCTGCTGCTGGCCAGGGAGGGGACCCACATGGCGCAGCAGGCCTCTCCTGCCTCACCCGCTGCTCCCCTCAGCAGTGTGTTTCAGTCAGTCTGCTCCCCACTCTTGTCTGGTGAATCCTCTCACCCCCCCACCTCTGGCCTGTACCCCATTTATAAATAAATAAATAAATAAATCTAAAAAAAAATAAAGTTACACTGTGTGTATGATAAAAATAACTTAAAAGTAAAGTGGGCCCTCCATGGTGGCGCAGTGGGTTAAGCAACGCACTATGAAGCAAACGCAGCCACTGCAGCATGAGTTCGATCCCTGCTGCCACCGGGAGGCGACCCACATGGCGCTGCAGACCTCTCCTGCCTCGCCCACTGCTCCCCTCAGCAGTGTCTTTCAGTCGATCTGCCTGTGCTGTTCCCCACTCTGTCTGGTGAATTCTCTCACTCCCCCCACCACCTCTGGCCTGTACCCCAGTGCTTGTATGCATAAATAAATAAATCTTTAAAAAAAAAAAAAAAGTAAAGTGTATTGAAAATACTTCCCAAGGGAGGAAAGGGCAAAAGTTAGGCAGATGCAGACGTCTGTGGCTGTCTGCAGAGCGGCAGGAGTTGGAATTGAGCTTTAGTTTCCTCTGCCTTGTGGTTTCTTTTTGCTCATTTAGCAAACACTGGGTATGTCCTATTCTCCGCAGGTGGTTAGGGTATTGATGGTGCTGATGGGGGCAGCTGTCACCCAGCAAATATTGCCAGTGGCTGGGGTTAATGAGGATGCCAGCCCAGGACCTAGTTTAATTTATTTAATTTCATTTAACTTTATCGACCATTATCATTGTGGCGGTGGTGATGATGATGATCATAAAAGTAATATCCCAACTTTAACAAATGTCATTGACAAATCTGCATACATTTTTTAATCTGCAAAAATGAATGTGGGGAGAAGGAAAAGAATGGAAAGGGAGAAATTTACCCTGTCAGAACTTAAAATTGACTGTACAATTACTATAATTTATTTTTTTTTAAAGATTTTTATTTATTTATGCATACAAGAACGGGGATACAGGCCAGAGTCCAGGGTGGTGAGAGGATTCACCAGACAGAGTGGGGAGCAGAACAGGCAGACTGACCGAAACACACTGCCGAGGGCAGCAGCGGGTGAGGCAGGAGCAGTCTGCTACGCCTTGTGGGACCCTCCCTGGCCGGCAGCAGGGATCGAACTTGTGCTGCAGTGGCTGTGGTTTGCCTCATAGTGTGTTGCCTAACCCACTGCACCACCAGGGAGGCCCCCAATTACTATAATTTAAACAATATAGCTCCCACCTACAACTCAGCAATTCTGATCCTAATTAAATAAATCTTAAAAAGAGAGAGAGAGAGAAGTGAGAATGTAAATCCACACAAAGATTAGGACAGTCACAGAAGTTTTATGCATCATAGCCAGTCAGGGAAATAACCACAGCCAGGAGCACGGATAAGCACCCTGCATTTTGTTCACACAGTGGAATTCTACTCGGCTAAAAAAAAAAAAAAAAAGCAAACCCTAAATACACACAAACATGGGTGAAAGTCAAGGACATTTTGCTGGGCAGATGAAGCCAAATACCATAAAGTACATTCTAGCAGCTGACAATCGAAATAATCAAATAATCGCAAACAGCTATTTCGATTTATGATGAAAAAATGCAGAACTCTAGTGGCCTCTGGGGTGGGTGGGGATGGCAGGGCAGGGACACCAGGAAACTTTCCACTGTGATGGACTGTTCTGTACCTTGACAGGAGGTTGGATTGCCTGGGGTGGGAGTAGAGTATGTGTGTTTGTCAATATTCACTAAAGGTGAGTGTTTCTTCAAAAGGAAAATAATGGTGAAAGACTGGAGGTTTGCTATGTGCTGTGATCTTTTGAATGAACTGGTAGACCTGAAAAGATTGTCATGGAATAGTAGCTGAAAACTAAGCATGATGGACAGGAAGGTGAAGGAGTGATAGTGATATTGTTTTTGTTTTTAAAGATTTATTTACTTATGCACACAAGCACTGGGGTACAGTCCAGCGGTGCGGGGGTGAGAGGAGTCACCAGAGACAGAGTGGGGACCAGAACAGGCAGATCAACCGAAATCCACTGCTAAGGGGAGCAGCGGGCAAGGCAGGAGAGGTTTGCTGCGCCATGTGGGTCAGCTTGCCAGCTGACAGTGGGAGCTCAAACTCATGCTGCAGTGGCTATGGTTTGCTTCGTGTGGTGTTGCTTAGCCCACTGCGCCACCAGGGAGGCCCCACTACTGATATTGTTTCAGAGGAAATAAAGGGAGAGAAGGAAGAAGAGGAGGAGGAGAAGGAGGAAGAGGAGGAAAAAGAAGAGGAGAACAAAGGGAAGAAAGGATAGGAGAAGGGGGAAGAAGGAAGGTGAAGGAAGGACTAGAGGGGGTAGGAGAAACCTGAGCAGGCTGCCAGTGCAGTGAATGAGCCCCCATGTGCTTTTATAAGCAAAGCTATGTCACCCAAAACTGGTGCTACCAGTTCCCCTGGGTTGGCACTGAAGTGTTGGGGGAGACCAGGAATTATTAACAAAGATAGATGATAGGGCCTCCCTGGTGGCGCAGTGGGTTAAGCAACGCACTATGAAGCAAACGGCAGCCACCGCAGCTATGAAGCAGATGGTAGCCACTGCAGCATGAGTTCAATCCCTGCTGCCGGCCAGGGAGGGGACCCACATGGCGCAGCAGACCTCTCCTGCCTCACCTGCTGCTCCCCTCAGCAGTGTGTTTCAGTGTGTTCTGCTCTCCGTTCTGTCTCTGGTGAATCCTCTCAAGGCCCAGGACTCTGACCTGTACCCCAGCTCTTGTATACATAAATAAATAAACCTTAAAAAAAAATAAAACCAAAGACAGATGATAATAAATATATATGTAACTCACTTTTTAAAAAAGATTTATTTATTTATGCATCCAAGAACTGGGGTACAGGCCAGAGGTGTGGGGGTGAGAGGATCCACTAGAGACAGAGCAGGGAACAGAACAGGCAGAGGGACTGAAACACACTGCTGAGGGAAGCAGCAGGTGAGGCAGGAGAGGTCTGCTGCGCCATGTGGGTCCCCTCCCTGGCCAGAGATCGAACTTGTGCTACAGTGGCTGTGGTTTGCTTCAAAGTGCGTTGCTTAACCCACTGTGCCACCAGGGAGGCCCTATATGTAACTTATTAATAAGCCCAGATGATCCGCAGATAGAGAGACATCTAGCAAGCATTTGTTATTTTCCTAATTAGATTTTCTAAAAGAAAGAAAAAGACAGGACGTGTGCCAGACTAAGGCAGCGTAGCAGATATAAGAAGCACCCCCACCTCAGGGGCTCACAGGATAAGAGTGATTGCTGGCTCACCCCCTGCACCCCTGGGAAGCAGGGACTCTCCTTGTCATCTGACCCAGGACCCAGGCTCTGCCAACTTCCACTTGAGGCTCCCAAAGCCCCCCAGAGGGCCCCACCAGCTAAGGAGACAGTGGTCATGATTCAGAACCAAGATAAAGGGCATGAAGTGGAAAGTTCTAGATTTTCCCAGCTCCAGCTCTGGAATCCACCATTTAACAAAATTTCTCTTTGTTTGTAAAGCTTGGCTTTTTTTTTTTTTTTAACATAATTAAGACACTACTTTATAGCTGACTCTGCTCCTTGTCTTTTTAGCCTGTGTAATGTCTCTGGCATCTTGCCAAATAAATACAACCTACCCCTCCAAAAAAAAAAAAAAGGAAAAAAAAGATTATTATGAGGTTTTCAAAACATCTAAAAACTTTGGAAAAATTATCCAGTGAGCACCCCAGCCCACCACCAGTAATATTTTATATTTGTCTTACCATGTGTCTATGCCTCCTTCTACCTATTCATCCATTCTTATTTTAGATGCGTTTCAAAGCTCAAACATCAGGGGCCCCCTCTCTGGATACTCCAGGGTACATATTGTTCAATAGGCTTCAATAGTTGTTTATGGGTTTTTCTCTTAATAGATGAAGCTTATGTATAGTGTGCTACATACACCTGAACTTGGTCAGTTTTGATAAATATACCTGTAACCCGAATCCCTACTGAGTTTATACACATCTCCCACTGAATGGTGGGGTTCTGGTGATTGTGGGCATCCTGCCTATTTAATCTAGCCTGTTATCATTTCTTATTTCTCTTTTAAACAGTGTCCCAATAAACGTTCTGGTTTATATTTCACTAGGCACTTCCCAAAAGGCTCTATTTAGTTCATACATTTCTGGGAATCACGTTCTTTTGTAGAGAGCACTTATCTAATCTAATCTAATAAAACATAACATAACATAATATAATATAACCCTCATATCAGATCCAGGTAGGACATGGTAAAAGATAATTTCTGCTCCCTCTAGACCTCCTTCCTAGTGGGGAAGACCCTTTGAAAGAAGTTAATAGACAAAGAAAATAGTTACTAAGAATTAAAGGAATAGAAGTTACCAAATATTAAAAGAACAGACCAAAAAATGGTTACTAGTAAAAGAAAAATGGACAAATTGTCACCAAGTATTAAGATAAGAATAAACCAAAGAAAAAGGTTAAAAAATGGTTAAAAGACAATAGTTACTACGTAGTAACTATTATTAAAGTATTAAAATGAAAATGAAAGTCTTAAAAGGCTGTGAAAGAAGCAAACAGGATGCAGGAATGGGTAGTTGTGCACCTGGGGAGGGGGTCTCCCCTGTTTTAAAGGAGGTGGTCTGTCTGCATCATTTAAACGTTGCCAAGAGGTTACTTCAATCACTTTCCCGCTGAGAAGCAGGCTGCTGGCTTTGGGCTGGGCCAAGGTGTGAGTCATTCGGTGGAGGTGGAGGTGCGGAGTGCGGTTGGGGGCTCTTGGCCAGAGGGGCCCCGAGCGGAATTTCAGGAGTTGAGGAAGGGCGCTCCTGTCAGAGACAACAGTCCGGGCAACACAGGGAGAGCGGACATGCACAGTGTGTTCTGGGAATCGGGCACAGGGAGCCCTTCAGACTGGGCTTGGCAAAGTGCTGCAGACAAACCCAGTTGGCCACAGGCTGAGTCAGCCGAAGGGCTGGCTTAGGAGACTCGTGCCATCTTGGCGTGAAGGGGGACAGTGAGGAAAGCAGAAAGTTCCTGGAGACAAGGGGCTCTTTGGACTTCAGACTGGTAGGTCCCTGCCGCTGCTCATTGTTCCAAAGAGACCAGAGGAGGCTCACTCCAGTCACACAGCAAACCCCATGCAGGCCTGTCCCTGGGTAGCCAGAAGGGACCTGGCATAGTCACCTGTGGTAGTGAAATGGCTGAGGGGCATTAAGCATTTATATGAATGAAACAATCGTGCCAGCAAACTGAGTGTGATGTGTGGGAGTAAATATTTCTGTGACTTCACACACGTCTAGCTTCGTGCACTCATCAGCAGTCGGAATACAGGACCGCGTCATCACCCCTTGGGAAACACCCTCCCTCTTACACACACACTCCAGCCTAGTCATTCCCTCCCCTCCTCAATGCGTGATCTGTTCTCCACCCAGCTCATTTTATCTGGCAGGGTCAGGCCTCTAAAACCACAGGGTAAAGCCTCAAGTATCTCCAGGGCTCCATTGCTCTGGGAGGCCCTCGGATCTCCTTCCTCATCCCTTAAAAGTTGCTTGGGCTGTGGGCCTTCTCTGGTGGCGCAGTGGGTTAAGCAATGCACTATGAAGCAAACCGCAGCCACTGCGGCACAAGTTCGATCCCTGTGCCGCAGACCTCTCCTGCCTTGCCCACTGCTCTCCTCAGTAGTATGTTTTCAGTCTGTCTGCCTGTTCTATTCCCTACTGTCTCTGGTGGATCCTCTCACCACCCCCATCTCTGGCCTGTACCCCAGTTCTCGTATGCATAAATAAATAAATCTTTAAAAAAAGTTGCTTATGCCGTGCCTGTTTCTCACAAGAGATAAGTAAAGGCGCTCACAATACACCAGCCCTGGAAGTCTGTTTGAAAGCAAATTTTCCTTTCTCTTGGTCAAACATGCAGGAGGGACATCCTGCTTTAACATCTATTTTGTTCAAGTGGGTTAATATTCAATATATTGTATAAGCCAATATAACAGTATAAGCCAATATAATGATATTAATAATATCCCCCTGGTGTTAAATATTCTTTCGACCAGAGGGAGGGAGGTGGAGGCTGAGACCTGTGAGGTTATGTGAATCACCTCAGATCAAGCTCCTGTCTTCTTAGCCAGCCCCCGCCCCGCCCCCAACTCCCAGCACCTGCCTAGAATGAGTCCTTGTGAAAGGAAGGAGGCTCTGTCTGCCCCATACCATGGGGTGGTTGAGGAGGCAAACGTGGGGCTCAAACCCCAGCTGTGTGACCTTAGCCAAGTGGCTCTGCCTGTCTGTGTCTCTGTGTCTGCATTTGTGAAGCAGTGACAGTAACACCACCCTCCTCACAGGGCCACGGAGGAACACCATGAGCCAGCACCTGACTGTGTGAGGGTTATTTTAACGTCCTTTACTGATATGGACTGAGGGCCTCCTCCACGTGAGCCAGCGTTTTCTATATGTTGGCAACCAAGAGAGTCAAAAAAAGACATCCCCAGTTTCATGAAATGTACTCGTGATGATTGATCGTCTTAATAGGAGGCAAACCCCAGAAAACCCCAGAGCAGCTGGTAGGTGACGGTGTGTAGTGGCGGGAGAGGGGCACAGGGCAGGTTCCGGGTGGTTCTTAGCAGACGGTGGGGGGGAGGGGGTAAAAGAAGGAGTCTTGGAGCTCTCGGTAGCTTTTACACTTTTTATTGTCAGAGGTGGCCAAGTACATGGCAGGCAGGGGTGCCGGGGGGCCAGGAGGCTGGCAGGCCCCCCAGCCCCCGGCACACCTCACTCTCTAGGCTGCTTTTCTCTCTCTGCTTCTTGCTGCTGCTGGCTGGTTCTTGCTGCTCACGTTGGTCGGTCCTAGCGTCCTCATGATGCCGCCCATATAAACCCGTGTCCAAACTCAGGTGCGCCCACTTGCGCATGCCCACCTAAGCATGCACGCAGCACCGCAGGTGTCCATCATTTTACCAGTGGCAGGAGGGTGGAAAGACCTGATGGTTCTCTGACCCTCCACAGTGTCAAGGGGACAAGGGTGGGGGGTGCAGTTCACTCTGATTATCAGTGAGTGGGGAAGCAGCAGGCCTGAAGGAAGAGAGAGAAGCGGCGAAAGGCCCTGAGGCAGGACTCCGCCTGAGGTGTTGGAGGAACACTAAGGAGGCCGGTGGGACAGAAGCCAAAAGCAAGGAGGAAGCGGGAGAAATGGAGATGGAGACGGTGGGGTAGATGGTAGGGGGTGCGGCCCCTGGAAGGTTTTGAGCAGAGACTGCACTCAGGTTCTAACCAGGTCCTCTGACTGCAGCGTGTGGAGAACTGACCGCAGGGCCAGGTGGACATCAGCTGGGGGAACTGAAGTTGTCCACTCTTTAGTTCTCAGCAGCCTCCCTCCACGGTCAGCTGCCTCGCCTCCTTCTCGAGGTGAGGAGACGGAGACCTGGAGAGGTTCAAGGCCACACAGCCAGCTTGTAGCAGAGCCTGCTGTTCAAACCCAAGGCTGCTAGGGCTGGGGGCCCCGGGGGAACTAGACCCTCCCCCACCCAGGGAATCTGACCTGGGAGCCGGTGTGTTTACTGCACCCCTGTCCTCTGCCCAGCATGGGTACAAAACACTGAAAGGGGCAGAAACCTTGTGCCCTCGGGTCAGAGTACAAGGTGGAGACTCTTGAGTTGGTGTTTACTGGGACCTCCTCTGAAGAGTGCTGTGTGACCTGGGGAAATAGATAGCTCTCTCTGAGCCTCCATCTCCCTGGCAGAACCTGGTGTTCTCAATACCCACTTCACAGGGCTCAGAGAGAGTCTGTGATAAAACTTATCCTTGGTACAGAAGTTCCATAAGGGGTTCCCCTGGTCCCCATTCCCACCCCCGTGGGTAGGACAGGGGTCTTTGAGGTTCTAGGAGGCTGAGGAACGGGCAGGCCCAGGTTTGTAGGGACCTGAGTGCTGGGCCTGAGTGCTGCAGCAGGAGTGAACAGGTGGGAGGAGGACTGGGGCGGAAGGTGCTTGAGGATGCGGGCTCGAGCAGACTTGCGCTGGACCCCCCAGCTCAAAGGGTGGAGGCAGATCATACACACTGGGCCATTCTCGGAGTCCCAGGGTCTCCCGGGCAGACCAGGCCAGGAACCTCCTGGGAGACAGAACAGGTTCTCAGCTAGTCGCCATCGCGTCAGCTGCAGCTCCGTCTGCCTCCCTTCCTCTGCGGTGACTGTGCGGTACCCCCAGCTCTGTTATCATCCTCATTCCTCTGTCTAATTGAGCGATCCTGGCATGCCTGGCTTTGAAAGTGGCATGGGAACGGAATGGGCCTGCAAGGAGAGGTCACCCTAGGGCCAGATTTGATTGACCAAGTGGGGAGAGAAGGCACAGGGCACCTGTCTTAGGACCACAGTGAGAATCCAGCAGAGCAGGAACCCGGATAATGGTGTCAGGGCTGCGAAGGAGAGGGAGGAAGAGTTTAGCCACCAAAGCTGGATCTGGGAGAAAAAAGACAGATGACAGTCGGGCGGGAACAGCAGCTGCAGAGGCCCATGGGTGGGACTAGCGCTGGAGGCCTTTGGACACTCCAGATGGAGTCTGGGGCACTGGGAAGGAAGGACTAGGACTTCTCAGGGCCCAGGTTTGAATCCCAGCTCTGCTTGGTATTTGGCCAGCTTGCCTCCCCTCCCTCCAGTTTCTCATCTGTAGCTTCCTGACAGGGAAGGAGACCCAAGCACTACCCCCACACCCCCATCCCCTACCTCCCACCTCTACTCCTCACCCCTACCCACCCCTCTCCCCTCCCTGGTTCCTCCATAATTATTGGCCTACTGTTCTGGACCTAGTGGGGAGGCTGTGGGCCAGGAATGAAACCAGGCTTGGGGGGCTTTTCAAAGGGGGGTGCTCGGGGATGAGAACCTCGGCTGTGCAGAAGAGCATAGGACTGTTTGACTTTCCTTCTCTTCCAGCACCAACCACCTTCATTCATTCCCACATTCATACATCCACTCATTCATTCAGTCAAATATTAGTTGAGCACCAATTATGTCCCAGCACTGGGGGTTTCACCCCGGACTCCTGGGGTGGAACTTGGACACGATTTGGGGAGTGTAAGTGCTGAGGGTGTTGAATAAACCCTCACGTTTATTCTTTTACAGAACATTCCAAGGACGCAGGAGCTTTTCCTTGATGGCACCTCCACATCCCTTCTGTGCAATGGGGAAGAAATTTCCCCCGCAAGAAACTGTTGGGAAAGGAGACTGAAATAATGCTGTTAAAGGGATCCTCATTTCCTGGGTCTTTATCAGGAAACCGGCCTTCATTTATCTGGTCCCTTTTAGTCCTCAAGTAGGATTAAAACCCTGAGGGGAGGCAGCTCTCTGCCCACCTCTGACTATGCAGGCTCTCTTCTCCTCCTTTTCCTAATAAACCTGTCCCTTTAACATGTAAACAGCGACAACAAAAAACCCCTGCGGTAGGGATGACTGTTATCCTCTTGTGACAGAGGAGGAAACTGAGGCTCAGAGAGGCGAGATCCACTGCCCAGAGCACAGAGAGGAGACATGTGACTCAAGGAAGCCAGCCTGGTCCCAGGCTCTTAAATGTTAATCTGCCTAGTAACTGATGACCTCAGAGCTCCTGGCTAAATCTGCCTGGCAACCAGTGACATCACAAATTCCACAGCCCAGGGAGTCAACTGACCGCCCCCTGGACTCCTGTGTGCCCTTCTTACGCAGGGCAGCCCCTCCTGCTGCATCTGCTGTGTATAATAAGAATAACTGTAGTCCAGGGCCTCCCTAGTGGCGCAGTGGGTTAAGCAACGCACTATGAGGCAAACCACAGCCACTGCAGCACGAGTTCGATCCCTGCCTCTGGCCAGGGAGGAGACCCACATGGCACAGCAGACAGCTCCTGCCTCACCTGCTGCTGCCCTCAGCAGTGTATTTCAGTCAGTCTGTCTTCCTGTCTGCTCCCTGCTCTGTCTGGTGAATCCTCTCATCTCCTTGGACTCTGGCCTGTACCCTAGCTCTTACAGGAAGGAAGGAAGGAAAGAAGCAAAGGAAGGAGAGAGGGAGAGAGGGGAGGAGGGAGGGAGGAAGGAAGGAAGGAAGGAAGACTGTAGTCCAGATTTATCGACTGTAGACAATGAGCTCATTTCTACACCTATCCTTATTTTTTAAACTTTAGCATTTGCATACTACTTATTGCATGCAAAGCATTTTTTAAAACATGCTCACAACCCTAGGAAGTGACTGTTATTATTAGCTTCCATTTGGTGGATGAAAAAATAAGGCCCAGAAAGGTTGAGTGACTTGCCCCAAGCTGCACAGCTGGTGAAATGTAAAATTCAAACTCATTACAACAGTTGATGAAATTTGTAAATTGGGCAAGCTACGCACCCAGCCTCCCTCCTCTGCCCACAACCCCATGCTCACTTCCTTCCCTCCAGGATCTAGCCCATCCTCTAGCACCTTTTTCCTGCACTTGAATGTCCCATGATTGTAAGCACAGACGATGTCCTTGCTCCACATCCTACACTCACCTTTAAGTTGCTCAGGGAGCAGGCCCTGGGTTCTGTTTGAGAAAAGTTTTGGCAGTGCTCCCCTTCCAGCGGCATATAGTGAGTTTACCCAGGAGATGAAGACGTTCGCACAGACATAAGCAGGTGAAAGTCACATTTTTAAAGGACAGGTCTATTGGGAGAAGGAGAAAGCTCCTTACCAGGGTTCTGCTAGGCAGATGGGGCACCCCTCCTCATGCCCCCTGGATTCGGAGATTCCTCTGCCACTTTGCTCCCTGTCCCAGAAACCTCAGTTGTAAAGCTGGACCTTCCCCCCCATCCATGACGGCAGAAGATGCTCAAAAGCCCATCCCAGTTGCCCGCACATTCACAGGGGTGACCTGGTTCTAGCCTCCCCGTTCTCATGGCATTTCCCCCTCCCTCTTACAGTCAGATGTCTGGGGAGTACTTCACCTACAAGGGCATCCTCTTCCCCTCCGGCCTCTACAGCCCCGAGAGCATCAGCTTTGCAGAGAACACCGCCAGTGTCCTGGATGATGACATTTTCATCATTACCTACCCCAAGTCAGGTACCTGCGGGACGGGGTGGGAGGCAGGATGGGGGGGCATGGAAGGATGGGGAGGAGCAGGGGATGAGGGCACCCTGAGGAGAACAGGAAGAGGAAAGAGCCAGCGCAGATCCTGTGTCTGCCCATAATCAGGGTAAACTTGGCCTTTGCACCACTGGGTCTCTCCACGGCGAACACCCACTCCCAGATACCCATGGGCTTGGTCAAACAGCATCCCTGTCATGCTCTTCTTAGTATTTATCACTGCAACTGCTCTGTGTGTGTGTGTGTGTGTGTGTGATATGTTTAGTCAATTTCCTCTCTGGCTTCTCTACTAGAACGGGAGCTCCATGAAGATGGACATTTTAGCTTGTCTTGATTGCTACTGTGTTTTTGGAGCCCACAACAGTGCCTGGAACATAATAAGTATTGAATGAATATTCGTTAAGGGAAAGAAGGAAGGCTAGAGGGGGGAAGGGATGAAACTGCATTTTCTCCATTCAATCATTGACATTGATGGTGGAGACACAGCTGTAAATAAAAGACATCTCATTTGTTGGAAGAGAAAGGTTTTATTTAAATATGTCACCGCTGATATTATGATATAGAGTTGGGGTGTGTTCCCCAAGAGAATATTGAAGGCAGGTAGAAATATTGGTCTGAGAAATGAGGGCAGATCTCCTGGGGAGAAGATGGTTATGTGTCTTGTCACAATGACCTGTGGCAGCAGGATGAAAAAGGATTCCTCTGAGTCCAAATGCAGAACAGTGAGAAGCCCAGAGGGACCACACCAAGAAAGTGCAGCCCTGCTCCAAGGGCAGTCTCATTTTAATTTAGAATCAGACAGAAAATAAAAAAGATCAAAGAAGCGAGCAGGTAAACGGGGATGCACGAGTGTGTGGGGGATGCATTACCAGCCGGCGCAGTCAAGGTTGGGAAGTAGGGAGAAAGTCCAGGGAAGTCTCATTGTCCGTGCTCCTTGACCCTGGCACCTACTGATGTGTCTGCATGTGCTGCTTTCAGCATGTTCGCCTCATACCAGGACTTTTGCCCTGAGAGGGTCCTCATCAACTTTCCCTGTTTCTGGACACTGACAGGCACAGAAGAGACAAAGCAAAGAATAATCAAGGCTGGGCCCTTCCTGGTGGCGCAGTGGATTAAGCAACGCACTATGAAGCAAACCGCAACCACTGACACACGAGTTCAATCCCTGCCGCTAGCCAGGGAGGGGACCCACATGGCACAGCAGACCTCTCCTGCCCTGCCCGCTGCTCCCCTCAGCAGTGTGTTTCAGTCGATCTGCTTGTTCTGCTCCCCACTCTGTCTCTGGATCCTCTCACCACCCCGCACTTCTGGCCTGTACCCCAGTTCTTATATGAATAAAAAAATAAATCTTAAAAAAAAAAAGAAGAACCAAGGCCACGATGCAGAATAGTTGAGGCACACGATAAGCCAAGCTCCCACATTTCCCCCTTTGTTTTAGAGCCGGTCAAAAGCAGGGGACTCAGGCGGAGGCACAGGAAGGGGTGGACACTGTGC
Source organism: Galemys pyrenaicus (assembly GCA_019455555.1). Lineage (NCBI taxonomy): Eukaryota > Metazoa > Chordata > Mammalia > Eulipotyphla > Talpidae > Galemys > Galemys pyrenaicus. Next base: position 205,350 of record JAGFMF010011469.1, read on the forward strand.
TCACTGTAGAGGGCGAGCCTGACCTCCGTCTGCAGGGTCCTCTGGGACAAGTGACAGGGGCCGGAGCACTGAAAGGAAACACAAAAGACATTCGCCAGAGGATACAAAGGAGGCAGGATGCAAAGCGTGTCCTGTGCAGAGCGCTGGTATGTGCAAAGGCCCCAAGTTAGGGGGATGAGTTCGAGGGAGCCAGAGGAGGTCACTGAGTGGGGAATGAGGCTGGAGGGGACGCAGTCTGAGGAAGCAGATGAGGGTCTGTTGCAACTTTGCTCCAAAGTGCAAAGTGAACCCTGGGGAGGTTTCAGTGGGAGCACTGATGAACCTCAACTTTTTTTTTTCTTTAATGGGGTTAATCTAATTGACTTCTCTATCTTTTAATTTTTTTAAAGATTTATTTATTTATGCACACAAGCACTGGGGTACAGGCCAGAGGTGTGGGGGGTGAGAGGATTCACCACAGAGAGCAGGGAGCAGCACAGGCAGATCAACTGAAGTACACTGCTGAGGGGAGCAGCGGGCGAGGCAGGAGAGGTCTGCTGCGCCATGTGGGTCACCTCCCTGGCCGGAGGCAGGGATTGAACTCGTGCTGCAGTGCCTGTGGTTTGCTTCATAGTGCATTGCTTAACCCACTGCGCCACCAGGGAGGCCCTGGTTTGAAATTTTTCATAATATTATTAACCCTTTTTAAAATATAGTTCAATGAAAGGTTTTTTTTTTTTTCTTTTGGTAGCAATTTTGATCTAATTCACTTAAAATACAATTCACCCATTTTAAGTGTGCAATTCTGGCGTTGGGGCATATCCAGTCACGCAACCATAACACAATCAACATTAGAACATTTCTATCTACAAGAAGCCCAGAACCCGTGGACCCACCCATTCTGAATATTTACCAATGGAATCACGCAACACATGACATTTTCTTTCTGGCCTATTTCACTTAGCTTCATGTTTTCAAACTCCATCCATACTGAAGCCTGGATCAGTGCTTCATTCCTCTTTATGACCAAATAATATTCCTAGTCTGGTTAGACGCATTGTTTTTATCCATTTGTCAGTTGGTAAGCATTTGGATTGTTTGCACTCTTTGGCTTTTACAAACCATGTTTCTTAGAATGTCCTCATATAGGGCCTCCCTGGTGGCGCAGTGGGTTAAGCAACGCACTATGAAGCAGACCGCAGCCACTGCAGCACGAGTTCGATCCCTGCTGCCGGCCAGGGGGGG
>JAGFMF010011469.1:206623-263495 GCA_019455555.1 Galemys pyrenaicus
CTCTCTGTGGTGAATCCTCTCACCCCCCCACACCTCTGGCCTGTACCCCAGTGCTTGTATGCATAAATAAATAAATCTTTAAAAAAAAAAAAAAGAATGTCCTCATATAGGCAATGATTTCTTTTCTCTCTGAGAAAGAGTTCTGAGTTTTGACAGACCTATATGACCTATGAGTTCTGTGAATTTTGACAGACCTATATGGCCATATAACCACCAAGATATAGAACAGTTTCATCACCACAAAAACTCCCCTTACATCCTTTTGTATTCAGACTTTCCCATGCTCTCAGCCCCTAGTTCTGCCTTTTCCAGCCCCATAAATGGAATCATACCATACAGAGCCTTTGACACTGACTTCTTTCACTCAGCATAATGCACTTCAGATTCATCCAAGGTGTGTGTGTGTGTGTGTGTGTGTATTTAATTGCTGAAGAATATTCCATTGTAGAGATGGACCATAGTTGGTTTATCCATTCACCTGTTAAAAATGCTTTGGGTTCTTTCTAGTGTGGGGTGAGTATGAACAAAGCTGTTATGAAGCTTTGTGTACACATCTATGCATGGAAATGTGCTTTTGTTTATCTTGGATAAAAACTGAGGTGTAAGATTACTGTGTCAGTGGGAAGTGTGTATGTTTAACTTTATGAGAAAATGCCAAACTGTTTTTCCAAAGTGGCTTTCCCATTTTGCATTCCCACCAGCAACATAGGTGAGCTCCAGTTGTTCTACTTCCTTATCAGCACTTGATATTGTCAGATGTTTTCTTTAAGCCATACTAACAGGTTAGACTGGTATCTCTTTGTGGTTTGAATTTGCATTTACCTAGTGGTTAATGATGCTGGGCATATTTTCAGCTGCTCAGTAGTCATCACATATATCTTCTGTAAAGTGACTGCTCAGTCCCCCCCTTTTCTTTAGCCAAGTTGTTTTCATATTATTGAACATTTAGAAATTATTTATTTATTGTTATTGCATTTTCAGGGTTTTCTGTATCATTACAGAACAAACTCTTCATCATTCTAGAAACATTTTCTCCCAAGCTGTGCCTTGTTTTTTCATTCATTTTTCCTTTTAATGATTTTTTTAATTTTATGCAAGAACTGGGGTGTAGGCCAGAGGTGCAGGGTGGGGGATTTGTGTATGAGAAGATTCACCAGAAACAGAGTGGAGAGCAGAACAGGTGGATCTACTGAAACACACTGCTGAGGGGAGTGGTGGGCCAGACAAGAGAGGTCTACTGTACCATGGGGGTCAGCTCCCTGGCCAAGCATCGAACTCATGTTGCAGTGACTGTTGATAGCTTGATAGCACTGAGACGTAATGCCTGCGCCACCAGGGAGGCCTTCATTCACTTTTTAAGTGTCTTCTCAGAGTGTGCATTTTCAATTTTCATGAAATCCAACCTGTCAGTTTGTTCTTTAATGGGTCAGATTTTTGATGTCATATGTAATAACTCTTCGCCTAATCCAAGATCACAAAAATGCCCTTTGTGTTTTCTTCTAGAAAGTTTCTAGTTTTAGATTTTATATTTAAATCTCAGAGCCACTTTGAGCTATTTTTTGTAACAGTATAGGTTGAGGTACTTTGCATGGATGTACTCTAACTTCTCTTTTAAACTTAACAATGAATTGATTTCTCTCTTAAAAAGCAATGGATTCATAGTTCAAAATTCAAGAGGTAAAAAAGGTTTGTACTGAAAGATCTACTTTTGGAGCCACCAATAGCTTGGTGTATCCTTCCAGAACTTGCATGAACAAGCAGAAAATTACATAAATATGTTTTTTAACTTCCTCTCACAAAAGTTAGCACTATAGATACACTGTTTGTTTTTTTTCTTTTTCCTTATATTATAACATCATCATTCCATCTTAGCATTCTAAGTAGAGTTTCCTTGTTTTTCCTTTTTGGACTTTGCCAGCTAAAGGGTGAAAAATGGAAATTTGATACTACTTTCATTTACACTTCTGTGTTACTGGTGGAGCTGAGCAAATTTTTAGATTCTTAAAGAACTACTTGTATTTACTTCCCTTTAGTCTGTCTATTTTTACCCCTCCCTGGCCCTTTTTCCTCCCTATTGAGTTGCTGGTCATTTATTGGCTCTTAGAGCTCTTTATATATTAGTGAACTTAACTCTTTGTGTGTGTGTGTGTTATAGTATGCAAATAAGTTTCCCTAGATATTAGTTTTTTAAATTATGAACACTGTTCATAAGAGTTCTCCCATGCCTAATTTTTAAAATTATATCATGAAATGCATCTATCTTTTCTAGTTGATGTCTTAATTTGAGATCTCTTTGGACAGACCTTATCGTACTATGATTATGACTTTAATGGTGTGGATTGTGATTGGCCAGAGTGTAGTCACATGACCACACTTTGCTGCAAAGGAGTCTTGGGGATAGTCTCTAGCTGGATGCCAACATGCTCAGCTAAATCTTAAAATTCTGCAACTCTCCTGCCTTCCTGTGTCTATACAGGTGCCTCTCTTTTTCTTCTTTCCCTCATAACCTGTTCTTTTAAGATGTTAAAAAAAAAACTTAAAACTCTGACCCTGGCATAAAGAGAGAATAAGTTGTGAGGATTCTCAGCATCTTCCCCACCACCTCCTGAGAAGAGTCAGATCCAGAGAGACAGTGAAACCAGTCATTTGAACAGCGAACAAAAGGTAACAAAAATTATTTGCACCCATTAAGATAACTAGAGCCAAAAAAACCCCCCAGAAAACAACAAACATTGGAGGCGGCGCACTTGTGCTCTGTTGGTGGGACTATATAATGGTGAAGACACTCTGGAAAACAGCATGGCGCTTCTGGGAAAAAAAAAAAAAATTAAACCAAGATTTCCATATGACTCAGCAAATACACTTCTGCATCTAAGTCCAAAAGAATTGAAAGGAGGGTCTCAAAGAGATCTGTATATTACCCCTGGTCACGGCAGCATTATTCCCAGTAGCCGAAAGGTGAGAAGGACCCAAGAGTCCTCCAGTTGAAGAATGGGTGAACCACGGTGCGGTGCCGCATGCCTACAAGGCAATAGGATTCAGCCATTAAAAAGAAAGGCGGGACCTCCCTGGTGGCGCAGGGGATAAGTCTCAGTACTATGAAGCTATCTGCAGCCACTGTGGCCTGAATTCAAACCCCAGTCAGGGAGGGGACCCACAGGGCGCAGCAGACCTCTCCTGTCTCCCCGCTGCTCCCCTCAGCAGTGTAGTTCAGTAGATCTGCCTGTTCTGCTCCCCACCCTGTCTCTGGTGAGGCCTCTCACCTCCACCACCTCCCCCGCCCCGTATTTCTGGCCAGATAAATAAATCTTTTTTTTTAATTTTATTTATTTATGCATATAAGAACTGGGGTACAGGCCAGAGTCCAGGGAGGTGAGAGGATCCACCAGAGACAGAGGCAGGAGCAGAACAGGCAGATTGACCGAAACACACTGCTGAGGGTCGCAGCGGGCCAGGCAGGAGAGGTCTGCTACACCATGTGGGTCTTCTCCCTGGCCGGTGGTAGGGATTGAACTCGTGCTACAGTGACTGCGGTTCACTCCATAGTGTGTTACTTAACCCACTGTACCACCAGGGAGGCCCCAGATAAATAAATCTTTAAAAAGAAATTAACTAGTGAGGGGTCAAACTGCCAGGAAGTGAGAACTGCAATGGGTATAGGCCAAGGCAAAGAAGGACAGTCACTCTGTGAGGGGATGATGCAGAGCACACGAGACTTCTGCTGGGAGTAAGCGTGTGTCACTGGGTGTCCATGACACTGCTGTCACCATTGATGACGAGATCCAGCTGAGAGAAGCCACCAGAACCAGGGAGGGGAACCCCATCCTCTCACAGATTTCCTCCAGTGCCTTAGTAACAGGGTGGTCCCCAGGAAAGGGGGAAGTTCCAGAATCCCAGTTCCGCCCTAAGTGGGTGGAGCGGAGCAGGGAAAGAAGATTCTGCAGAGAGGACAGAAGGAAGGGAGGAAGAAGGAAGCAGGATGGAGAGCAGCAAGGAGACCTGGAGGAGGCACGTAGAGCAGAGGGACATGTGAAGAAGCTGCACTTGCTTTTGGTCTTGGGCTGGTTGGAACAGATGTGGGCGAGAGACCCGTGGGGAGGTTACAATGGCAACTTTCATCTTAATTTTAATTTTGTTCTTTTCCTCCCAAATTTGTCTAACTCTTTCTAACCCTTTTCTATAAGTCTCTACTAAAAGGTCTTTTAAACGTGTGGCAGGGTTTTGGGCCTTGCTTTAAGCCAATCCTATTTAACTAAACTTTTACCCTCAAGGAGATGGGTAACTTTAAACGCTTAACTTAGTAACTATATTCTTCGTCCTTTCAATATTACACCCTAATTATATTAAAGTTCCTTTCCATTAAAAGTTTTATATGTTTGTCTTAATGCGGCCGATAACAAAACCCATTCAAAAAAAAGCAGGCTTGGGGGTTCTGGGGTGCTCCTCTCCCTACCCTGTAACACCTTCTTCCGAGCTGGTAAAGGAGAGATGTTAACAGGGTCCAACCCCGTGGCACAAAACAGGGCAAGGAACAGATGATTTGGCGCCAAGAGACTATACACCGAGAAGTGGACAGGGCAGCTGTTGGAAGTGTACTACTAATAGATCATGAACATACAATCATCCTCATCTGACTTGCCTGTCATTTCCTGGAATCCGGACCTATAGTTGGGTGATTGATAAAACCCTTCCTACTATATGATGTTCTGTGGCTCCCCAGAAATTAAGGGGTCACTCCCAAAAGGAGGGTGAAAAGAGCTGAAATTTAAGTCCAGACGTGTGGATTCGATTCCAGCATCCTGGTGTGCTGCATCCAGCATCTTCAGATGTGCTGGTTCCTTGAATACCAAAGTCTCAGCATCTTTGTAGCTTAATCCACCTAATTTTATTTCTTCCTCTTTTTTAAAAAAAGATTTTTTATTTATGCATACAAGAGCAGGGGTACAGGCCAGAGGCACACGGAGTAGGGAGCAGAACAGGCAAATCAACTGAAATACACTGCTGAGGGGAGCAGCAGGCGAGGCAGGAGAGGTCTGCTGCGCCATGTGGGTTCCCTCCCTGGCCAGGGATTGAACTCGCGTTGCTATACCACGGATGCTTCACGGTGCTGAAGCTCAACCCGCTGCACCACCAGGGAGGCCCTACCTCTCCTCTTGTTAACTCCAATCAGTAGAGGATGGGTGGAGGAAAGTGGGGAAAACACAGTCTCGGGCACCTGGCTCCTTCCCTTCTGCGCCTCTGTCATCCTCAGGACAGGCGTCTCCACCAGAGACCCCATCTGGCCTCTCTGGAGGGTGAGGCTGAGGACACAGGCGCGCGGGAAGCGTTCACAGGCAGCCTGGAAGCGGCTGCACAGTGCTTGCACCTGCTCTCCTCAGCCCCCGCTCAGTCCCGTGACCCCACAAGTAGCTCCGGGAGAGGCTAGAAAAATGTATCTTGTTCCAGGTAGGGAAATGCCATGGGGTCAGACAGACCTCCAGCCCATCTCCACAACACTCCCCTCCTTTACTCGGCCATCTTAGCGAGCGACTTTGTCTCTTTGAGCCTCAGTTTCCCGCTCTGAAATTAAGGACCATCAACCCACCTTCTGCGCTGGCTGTGAGGAATCTGTGTAATAAAATATAGTCACGTGTCACTCAAAGACATTTGCCTCAACCTGGGACCTGACGGGCTGTACCATCTGACCTAGGTGTGGTGCGGGTCGCTCTGCCTCAGTCTGGAGCTACACGCTCTGACGTGTACCTGAAATTGCCTAACCACATTGCTCAGAGCGTGCCCTGTAGTTAAGAGACCAATGACTGTATGTATGTAGCCAATTATGCCGTAAGTGCAGCCTTTACAAATCTGATTATAGCCCCCTCTTTGCCTCTCCCCACCTCTGATTAACTTGCCCCATTTCTCTCCACAGGCACCAACTGGATGATTGAGATCCTCTGTTTAATCGTAAAGAATGGGGATCCCTCCTGGGTCCGCTCCGTGCCCATCTGGGAGCGGGCACCCTGGTGTGAGACCGTGGTCAGCGGCTTCAGAGTCCTGGACCCGCCTCTTCCGCGCCTCCTGAGTTCCCACCTCCCCATCCAGCTCTTTACCAAGTCTTTCTTCAAATCCAAGGCTAAGGTGCAGGAGGAGGGGGGAATGGGGTAGGTTTGGGGGAGGGAGCATAAGGGATGGATTAATTCAGCACATGTTTATTGAACACCTACTATCTGCCTGGCCCAGATCTATAACCATACTAAGCAAATGCAAAATATCTGCCCCATGAGCTCACGTTTTAAAGGGGAACAAGACAGAGAATTGACAGAATATATAATATTTAATATGTCCAAGGTGATGCATTCACACCAGGAAGGAGAGGGTTGGGGACAGAGTTAGAGCTAGTGTTAGTGACAACAAATGAAACGACCAAGGGAGGTCCCGTGAGAAGTGCCATTACAATAGCCCCTGAATCAGCCATCTGGGTAAAGATACAGGAGGTGAAGGAAGGCGCCCTGGGGTTTGGGGACAGAACATTCCAAGCAGCAGTAAAAGCAGGTGCAAAGGCCCTGAGGTGCGTGTGGCATGGAAGGAGGCTTCTGTGGCTGGATCCAAGTGAACGAGGAAAGAGGAGTGGATAGGAGGTCAGAAAGACGCGAGGCAGCCTAGGACTGCTGCAGACTTTGCTCCCACCACCCACCCTGAGTGAAGCAGGTGGTGGGGTGGGCAAGAGCAGACTTAGGTTTTCACCAGCGCCCTCTGGCTGCAAGGTGAGGAACAGAACTTGGGACTCCTTACTGCCCCGTCCAGAGGGGAGAGGGGGAGGTAAACTTGCCGGCCCAACCAGGGTGATGGCATGGAGGTGCGGAAGAAGTGCTGGGTTTTAGTGTACTTTGGAACTGGAATGAGGAGGATTTACCGGCAGATGGGATGTGAATGTGAGAGATGAGTCAAGGTTGCCTTAAGTGACAGGGAGGGAGGCTGGGGCTGCCATTGACTGAGATGGCAAAAACTTGGAGGAACAGGTTGGGTGGAGGGGGGGCTGTGCCGGGGTCCCTCCTGGGCCGGCAGAGGTTGCCAGGGGCAGTGGGGTAGACAAGTGGGATTCGACAGGATAGACCCGGGCCGCCTCATCTGTCATCTGTTGCTGTATATACTGTCACAGGTCACTTCATGGGACACCTTCTGAGAAATGCATCGTGAGGTGCTTTCTTTCCTGTGTGACTGTCCTAGAACGTAGTTACACAAAAGTAGCTGATACGGCCTCACTACGCACTTAGTCTGTACAGGAGCCACCATCGCAGTTGTGGCGATGTGCCTTGTCACTGTATGTCACTGCATGTTATCACTAATCAGATGGGTCCTTGGTCAGAACTGATTACCCTCACTTTACACACCTGTGCGTCTGGGTAGGAAAGGGGGGGCCTCCATGGTGGCAGGGGTGCTGAGTGCTGCACTGTGGAGCTTCCGCAGGCACTCTAGCACATGAGTTTAACCCCAGGCCAGGGAGGAGACCCACATGACTCAGCAGACCTCTCCTGCCTCACTCACTGTTCCCCTCAGCTGTGTTTTCAGTAGAATACACCGGCTGTTCTGCTCCCTGTTCTGTCTCTGGTGACTCCTCTCACCACCCTGCACCTCTGGCCCATACCCCAGCTCTTGTACACAAAAATAAATAAACCTTTAAAAAGAAAGAAGGAAGGGAGAAAGGAAGGAAGGGAAAGGAAAGAAGGAGGGAGGGGAGGGGAGGGGAGGGGAGGGGAGGGGAGGGGGAAAAGTAATTAATGCCAGGAGACTGGCTTGCAAAGGAAGTGAGTATAAACAGAGAAGAGATGGCGATGTGGCTTGTCACTGTATGTTATCACTAATCAGATCGATCTTTGGTCAGAACTGATTACCCTTACTTTACACACCTGTGCGTATGGGTAAGAAACGGGGGGGCCTCCATAGTGGCAGGGGGGCTGAATGCTGCACTGTGGATCTGAGGGGCTTCAAGCCCACTGTTGGGCTCAACGATGCACTAGGCAGACTAAGAACTCTCACAACCCCGCCAAGTGCTTATACTCACCATTAGAGTATTACAGACTAGAGACTAAGATCAGCCAAGGGAAAAGAACATGGGGCAGAGTCCAGGAGAGACCCAGTTGAGTCCGGGAGTATTGTCTCTACCCGCGGGCTTGCATGGACAACACTTCCTCCCAGCCAATGGTGACTAGGGAAGCCTACCCAGACCTCGCTGTCCGTGGTTTTTATCAGAGGTCGTTCCTGGAGCCATGTGTGGTTGCCCAGTGGCTGACCTTAGTCTTGGAGAAGGAGAAGGTTGGCACAGAAGGAAATATGAGATGAGCCTGGAGTGGGGCTGGCTGTGGAGTGCGAAACCAGTGAACACAATGGTGATGAGGGGCCGTGAATGCTGGGGCCAGGCGCTGGGACTCCATCTTGGGGCACCGGACAAGCAAGGATGGAAGGCTCAACTCTGGGTCTCTAAAGACCCTTTGGGGAGCTGTGGAGGTTGGGAGGCCAGGGAAGAGACTGCAGTAAAGGTCCAGGAGGGAGGAGATGAGCTGGAACCTCAGCTGTGGGACTAGGAACGGCTGGTTCCTCTTCTCTCTGGGTCAGTAATTCTCACCCAGATTGCTCCCATCCTGAACCTCATATCTCTCTTCTGCACTCTTTATTCCCTAACTGTCCCTCCACCTGGTCCAGAAACACTCCCTCCTGGTCCTGGAATGTGGTTAGAAGGAGCTCTCTCCATCCTCTGGGACAGGTGAACTGATCTGCACTTCTCTTACTGGGCAGTCCCTTGAGAAGTCTACCCTCAGTCTTTCTTGCTGCAGGGTCAGAACAGAGGGGGTTTGAGGGCACGAAGCCTCAGAAGCTGGGGTCTTGCCCATGTCTGATACCTTTTTCCCTTCCCTGACATCCACATGCAGGTGATCTATGTGGGCCGGAACCCTCGGGATGTGGTGGTCTCGCTTTACCATTATTACAAGATTGCTGGGCATTTGAAGGACCCTGGTACACCTGACCAGTTCCTGCAGGACTTCCTCAAAGGCGAAGGTGAGGACTGGGGCAAAGTTGGGGGGTGCTGCTAGAGGACTCAGATGGGAATAGGGACAGGCGAGTAAGGAGGAGGAGGCTGGGGAGAGGCAGAGAGAAAGGGCATTTCATAAGGCGATGGAGACAGAGTGCCGGAAAGCCAGAGAAACAGTGAGAGACCAGAGGAAAGACCAGGACCCGGACAGAAATAGACAGTGAGAGATACAGAAATGGGGAGAGACAGATACTGAGAAGGAACCAGAGAGTGGTGAGAGACACAGAGTAAACAAGGGACAGAGAAAAGGAAACAGAGAGAGACAAAAATAGACAGAAAGACACAGCTACAGACTGAGAAAGAAATGCAGAAAGTCCTTACTTAACAGCATTGAGAGGCTTTTGAAAACTGTGACTTTGGCGCGGTGGGTTAAGCAGCGCACTGTGAAGCAAACCGCAGCCACTGCAGCACAAGTTCGATCCCTGCTGCCGGCCCGGGAGGGGACCCACATGGCACAGCAGACCTCTCCTGCCTCCCCGCTGCTCCCCTCAGCAGTGTACTTCCATTAATCTGTCTGTTCTGCTCCCCGCTCTGTCTCTGGTGAATCCTCTATCACCCCACGCCTCTGGCCTGTACCTAGTTCTTGTGTGCATAAATAAATCTTTAAAAAAAAAAAAAAGAAAACTGTGACTTTAAGTGAAAGGACCTATAAGGAAATCAGGTCCTGAGTCACATCATTTCATTAAACGCTGGCAGACAGGGGTTTTCCTTCTCTCGTCAGTGTTATGACAAAATGGTGTTGAAGGAAATGATGGCATTCCAGACCTGCCGTAACAAGACAGGCCAGAGAGCTAAATGCAGGGAGGGACAGACACGGGAGACAGGGGATGAGAGACATTGAGACAGAGACAGAATGAAAGGTAGGGCACTTTTTTTTTAAAGATTTATTTATGCACACAAGAACTGGGGTACAGGCCAGAGGTGTGGGGGGTGAGAGGATTCACCAGAGACAGAGTGGGGAGAAGAACAGACAGATGAACGGAAGTATACTGTAAGTACACTGCTGAGGGGAGCAGCGGGCACAGCAGGAGAGGTCTGCCCTGCCATGTGGGATCCCCCTGCTGGCCAGCAGCAGGGATCAAACCCATGCTGCAGTGGCTGTGATTCGCTTCATAGTGCATTGCTTAACCCACTGCGCCACCAGGGAGGTCCCCACTTTTTTTTTTTTAAGATTTATTTATGTTTGCACACAAGAGCTGGGGTACAGGCCAGGTGTGCGGTGGGCAGGGGGGCAAGAGGAGTCACCAGAGACAGAGTGGGGAGCAGAACAGGCAGATCGATTGACTAAAACACACTGCTGAGGGGAGCAGCAAGCGAGGCAGGAGAGGTCTGCTGCGCCAGATAGGTCCCCTCCCTGGCCGGGGATTGTAGACCTAATGCTCTTACGGCGACCAGTGCAAGGAAAGTTACTTGGGCTGGTCAGCCACGGGTGTAACGTGGTAAACCACGTTGGGCGCCAAACTGTTACAGGGCAACTTTAATATAAAATGGGTTTGCCTGACTGGGTCCTCACCCGCGCGCTTGAACGGCACTTATAATGCCCCAACTGCAGGCACACACAACAAAGGTTAATAAAGGGTTTTATTTACAAGGGAAAGAGAAATAGCGTAGTGAATAACACAAGGGGAAGAGAGGGATACAGATTTGTAAATATTTTACCAGTTTTTTGGAGCTGGAACTTAACGGTGCGCTGAGAGCTGACTCCAAGGAAAAAAGGGCCCCCCAAGGCTCACGTGTCTGCTTTTATATTTAGCCTGGCTGCTCAACTCTACCCTTAGTTCCCAGTGATCCGCTCTTCGATAATGATTTTATGGGATTTGTAGTTTTTGGATTTTGTAGGTCTAGAATGGGGGTTGAAGTCTATAACTTATTTGTATAATTTATTTAGGAGGGTCTTTTCCCCTAACAATTGGACTCGTGCTACAGTGGCTGTGGATGCTCCACAGTGCAAAGACTTAACCTCTTCACCACCACAGAGGCCCTGAAAGTTACAGTATTTAAAAGAGATGAGGAATGATACAGAGGCAGAGGGAGAGAGAAACAGAGAGAGGGAGTCAAAGACAGAGACAGAGAAAGAATGTCAGAGCTAAAGAAATAGAGAATCAGAGCCACAGAGACAGAGAGATACAGTTTGAGAAGCTCTGAGAAAGAGAGAGACAGATGCAGAGAGAGACAGAGAGAGGCAGATGAAACACAAATAGAGAGTGAAAGACACAGAGACAGGATAAGAGACAGACACAAACGAAGAATAAGAGGGCACAGAGACAGAGAGAGAATGAGAGCCAGAGAATGAGAGACACAGAAACAGAGAGACAGGATGAGCGAGATACAGGGAGATAAGGGCACGCTGGGGGCTTAAGGGAAGGTGTCCACTCGGGGGGCCAGGCCTGGGGTGTAGGTGGGGTAGTTAGCCCTTCTGAGGCCCAGCCCTCACCCTGTCTGCCCCTCTGCCCGCAGTGCAGTTCGGTTCCTGGTTCGACCACATTAAGGGCTGGATTCGGATGAAGGGCAAAGAGAACTTCCTGTTCATCACTTACGAGGAGCTGACGCAGGTGACTCCCACCCCCTTTGCCTGTTGTCTCTCCACCGCCCTGCCTGTTCACACCCTCCTCTTTCCTCCCCATCTGGCCTCTCCACAGCCCAGCAAACCAGGTTCTCAGCAGAACAGATGCTTGAGTCCTGAGCGGCAGATGGACCAAAGACGACACGCTACAACACGCTAAAAGCAGAGCACAGCTGGTGCAAAAAGACAAAGAGAAAGGGGGAGGAGAAAAGGAGAACAAGGAATTTGTGTGGGGGGTGGGGGGAGCAAATTTCAGTGGGGTGGTCAGAGAGGAGGCCCCCCAGGAAAAAGTAACACGCAAAGACCTGAAGGTGAGAGGGAGCCACAGGGGAGGCCTGGCAGAGGATGCCCAGTGGAGGGAACAGCCTGTACAAAGGCCCTGTGGTGAGAATATACTCAGTGTGCTTCAAGGAGAGCCCAGAGCTAGCGCCTAGGGGTGGAAATGAGAAATAAGGAAAGGGAGGAAACATGAGCCACAGGGAGTAGCTGGAATTTCTGTGAGTAGGTGGGAGCCCTGAGTGGGCTCAGAGGAGGAGAGGGCTAAGAGCAATGAGACCCTGTGAAGTGGTGAGCATCTGCGATAATCATGAACAGGAAGGCAGGCGGCCATGGAAGGAAACAGCCTTGGTGTTAGATGGATACCCAATATGAGGGAGGCATCTTGGAGAGAGACAGTTTTAAGCTGGGGCAATCAGGGAAGGCTCCCTGGAAGAAGGGGCCTTGCGAATGCCTCTGACTTTGCTTGACTACAAAGAGAAGACCGGCTTTCTAGATGGAAAAATCCACAGGGAATGTGCCCAGCCATTCAGGGTTCTTAAGGAAGCTCTGTTCCAGGAGGCAGGGAGTAAGGAGAATCCCAATACAGTTCCCTTCACAAAGGCCTGAGACACATTCCTTCCCTGCGTGCGCATCTCCCATTTTCTATACTCCCTTCTGTCGGTCCTTGTGGAAAGTGTCTGGAGTTCGGTATCCAAAGAAAGCAGTTAACGCCCCCTTCAAGTCTCTCAGTCCCAGATGACAAATCCTAAAATTGGCTTGTAGGGTAGCTGCCAGGCTACCTGGCATTGGCATGTTGGAACCATCGTAAAGTGAGCAGTCCACTTTGAAGCCAGGGTCTATCTGGCCGGAAGTCGTGCGTCACGTCACAACAGGGATGTGTCCTCAGAAGGAGCCCGGCTGTGATCTGGTGTGGTGCCAACGTCATGGAAGGGCTTGCTAGGCGGGACCTAGGTGGGGCAGCCCGCTGCTCAACTTGGCTGGATGGGGCATAGAGGGGCCGCCTCATCTACGTGCTCTGTCCTCGACCCCAACATCATTAAGCAAGGCCTGGCTATAAGGACAAGAACAGCGACGTTTCCCAGAAGGCTGACAAGCCAGGCACCCAAGGGTGCCCACGGATTATCTTACTTAATCCACCCAAAGTCCCCACAGTGAACTACACGTTAGATTGAACCACAGGAAATGGCTGATAATTGACCAATTTTGAACTACAAAAAAGAAAAAAAGTGGTAATTTTATATGGTTTGCTCCCCATATTGTTATGACCCCCATTTTAGAGAGGAAGGAGTTGGGGGGTTTCTAGCCCCAGGAGAGAGTGAAGACTCATCTAAAGCACACGGCTCTTCACTCTCAGGCCCCATAGTGGGTTTTTTCCCCCCACTCTGGTAAAGTTCTTTAGATGGAAAGATCCAGAAAAGGTTCCGGCCTCCCCTTCCCCCCTCTTTTCAGTCCAGCTTTATTCTCCAAACCCAAAACTGGGCCAGGCAGCCTGACAGAGCTTCCAGGCTGCCCCTGGGTGTGAGGAACTGCCAACATGTTCGAATTTCTGGGACACGTCAGTGGTTCAAGAGGATAAAGGAGTGGAGAGTTATGAAACCAGGATGACCTGGAAAATTGGGACCGTGGGGCTGGGGGAGCTGACAAGAAGGCTGGTTGTGTCAGGGGAGGCAGGCCTTGGGGCCTTTGGGGGCCGAGCTCCTTCCTGGCTGTGTGAGCCCAGACAGGTGTCCTCCCCTGTCTGGGCCTCTGCTGGCCAATTAGCATAATGCCATCCCCCTGCAAGCCTCTTAGTAGGGTTGGCACAATATACACCAGAGCGTGGCGCGCAGTAGGCACCAATCCACAGTGACGTGACCTGTCACTGGTAATGAGGGAGGTTTGCTGGGAGGAGATGGGTAATGGAGGCCTGCAGGGAGGGGGGTGGGCAGGGCATGAGAGCCCTAAAGGGGAGAGGGTGGGGGGAGCTAGGGAAGAGAAATCAGACCATACCTGTCCTTGAAAGCCAGGCCCAGGAGCTGGGCTCCTGCCCGGGTAATGGGGAGCCGCAGCAGAATGGGAGATTCTGAGCATGGGCAGCTCTGAGTAGAGGGGAAGGCTGCAGAGTGAAAGAGGGGAGGCAGGGAAGCGGTGAGGGGGCAGAGAGGAGCTGGCACAAGAGCCCCCAGGGAGAAGACAGGTCTGACCAGCCTGGGGCTATACAGACACAAAGAAGGGGGAGAGGGAAGGACAGGTGGGATGGGGCTGATGATGAACAGGGATGTGAGGGGCTGGGGAGGGAAGGGAAGCGCGATGGGAGTCTGGGGGAGCTGGGGAGGAGCAGGCTTGTGGCACTTTTGACCCTGCAGGGGGTGACTACCTACAATGCTTACAGGCCTCTGTCCCTGCTGTGACCTCTGACCTAACCCTTCTCTGTCACCTGCCGAACTCTCCAAAAACCCAAACTGCAAAACCCACAGAAGTCATAGACTGAGCCTTTGACTCAGAGGCTGGGACACAGGCAGAGGCAGTCACCCAGATAGCTCTGAGCTGGGACTCGCAAATCCAAACTCTTGTCCGGTGCTCCTCTCGCAAAGGGCCCCCAGCCTCCGCTGACCCCGTCTCCCCACTCCCAGGATCTCCACAGCTCCTTGATGCGCATCTGCCAGTTCCTGGACCGGCCGCTGGATGAGGAGGCCCTCGCCTCTGTCATGGCCCACTCGGCCTTCGGGGCCATGAAGGCCAACACGATGTCCAACTACACGCTGCTGCCCCTGAGCCTGCTGGACCAGCGCCAGGGACACTTCCTCCGGAAAGGTGGGGGTGCCAGGGGCCAGAGCTCCACCAGGCCGCTGCTGGTTGTGTGGCTGGGGCAAGTTACTTACCCCCTCTGGGTCTCAGTTTCCCCAGTCGTCACCCGGGCGTGCTCTGCATAGAACAGCCTTCCCGGGGTCACTGTGGACCGGGATGGGCCCCCACACAGGGCCTGGCTCCCAGCAGGTGCTGGGGTGTCCCAGCCCACCCAGCCCTCCCGTTCCCGCCAGAGACACGCCCACGTACCCAGCGAGCGCCTCTCGGAACCACTAGGAGACTGTTTAGAATCTCTGAGATTCCTTCCTCGCATTCCTGCTCACCGCAGAAATTTGTGTCGGGTGAAACAAAATTCCCTTGTTTCCTGAAACAAGATACCAACTTAGTGTCTTACAATGTTTTATTTCCCTGTGGTGCTAGGGCTGGAAGTCCCACATGGGCCTGGGCTGCAGTCACTGCGGAAGGGGCTCGGCCCTTCTGGAGGCCCTGGGGGAGTCATCTCCTGCCCTCTGAGCTTCCAGACCCGCCTGCATTCCTTGGCTAAGGCGCCCTCGTGCAGCTTCAGTGCAGGGCAGCATCTCTCTGACTCTGAGCCCCCCTCACCCCCACCTGCTCTTGTAAGGGCCGTTGTGGTTAAATCGGGTCCAGCAGGATCGCTCCCCCCCTCAAGGCTCTTAATCACAACTGCAGTCACATTCACTGCAGAGCCCTTTGCCAGAATGCTCACAGTCAGAGTTCAAGGGACGCAGGGGAGGGGATGTCACCATTCAGCCTCCCACAGGGTGATCCTCCCAAGGGAGTGACATGTGCCCTTGTGAAAATAAAAAGTATCGGATCCAAGTGCTATTGGCCCCAGGATGTCAGGAAAAGGGTGGTGTCCCAGGCGAGTGTCCAGGAGTTGATAAGAAACCTGAGGCTGAGGGAAAAAAGGAAAACTGAAGCTGGAGGCCAGGAGGGAGTCCAGTGCAGCCCCGCCCCCACCCAGTCCTGCACCCCCCAGCTGGGGACTAGCAGTGTGCACGCCCCAAGCCTGCTGCTGCTCTGAAGTTTCTGAGCTAGTGAACCTGGGGCGAGCCTTGAGGGCAATGCCTGGCTCCCCAGTGTCAGAGCGATAATGGAGGTGGGACAGCAGCGTGGGACAGCATGGGGGATGCTGGCTAAGAGGTCAAGGACAGGTGGCAGAAGGGGCACTGGGGCTGTGCCTGAGGCTGGGTGGGGAGACTGATTGATGTTGGTGGGAGATTTAGGGGGCCAATCCCAGGAAGGTTGATAAGCCAGCTGGAGGGATGCTAGAGCAGGGCAGGGAACCAAGGGGGCAAGAATGGCCCATGGTCCGGCGTGAGGAGTGGGTGAGTCAGCCATTGTAAGAGGTAAAGAGATGGGGCCGCTGAAGGCCCAGGGGCCACCCCGAGAAAGGGCAGGAGGTGGGAGAAAGGGGGTCTATATGCAGGGGCAGCGGGACCATGCTCCTCTCTCTCACGCCCCGCCAAACCGGGCCTCTCCCTTTCCCTCTCCCCGGCAGGGGTCTGCGGTGACTGGAAGAACCACTTCACGGTGGCACAGAGCGAAGCCTTCGACCGAGTCTACCGCGAACAGATGCGGGGGCAGCAGGCCTTCCCCTGGGACGTGGCCTCTGAGGACGCCAGCCCAGAACCCGACCCCAACCCGAGCCCCGGCCCGGGTCAGGCCTCAGAGCCCCCTCACCCGTGACCCTGACAATAAACGCTTCTCTCCAGCCCCACTCCTTGATGCGCTGGGGGCGGGGCGCCAAGGGAGAGGCCGATTGGGAGTGGGAGTGGAACCCTCACGCAGGGCGTCGCAAGGGCGAGATCCGCTTGCCCATCTGGCTCGCCAGGGGTTGGTGACTCTGAAGCCCAGTCCCGGAGGTGAAGGTGCTGCCCGAGGCCAGCGCTGGGCACCTGGATCCCCCACTCCAGGAGTGGGGACCCCCATACTGACTCCCCATACATCACTCCAGCAGGGGTCTCCTCAGTCAGGTGGGCCAGCAGGAACATTTTGAGCAGGCTCAACCAAGATGTACACAGCTCTACACAGTAACCCTGAGGTCCAAAGTGGACTGTCCCAAGGTCAAGTTCAAGGGCGGGGAATCCCTTGTTTCCCCCAGCCCTGAGTTCAGAAGCCTTGGCCAAGCACAAAAGCAAGGTAGGGGAGCTTCAGACTTGGATCGTCCTGGAATCCTCCGTGGAGGGCTGGTCAGGGTTGCCCCCCAAGTCCCGCCCTGGGTGTCCAGTGGAGATGCTGAATGCCCCTGGGCTCAGGGAGTTTGAACGCAGTGTGTTCACCGAACCTCCTTCGGATGGGTGACAGGTGACGGAGACGGCTGGTCGGTGGCAGGGGGAGCGGGCTGCCCCAGGGCTGAGAACAGGTCAGCGGACGGGAGTCCACCTCACCCCAGGGGCTTCCTCCAGTGCCCCGTTGCCTCATCAGGGCCTTGGCTGGGGTGTCCTTGAAGCCCCAGGACTTCTTGAGCTGCAGAGGGAAAGAAAGGGAAGTGACTGAGACTCCCAGGGGGCTGTCAAGGGGAGAAAGGAGGTGAGGGAGGAGTGAAGGTAGGACGCTCAGGGAAAGAAACCCCAGCACTACAGAGGAGGGAAGGCGCCGTCTTTGCCTCTGCAACGTTGCAGTTGAGGAGAACAGGAAGCAGCCAGAAGATGTCTGGGGTGGGGGTGGGGGTGGCACAAATATTTGCCAAGGGAAGGGATGGGTGAGGGCAGCTGGGGACCGGGTGGAGATGACACCTTGCACCCGCTCCACCTCCTCTCTCCCCTTCACAGACTGGAACTGAGGAAGACAATTGCTGAGGCATATCTCCCCCACCACCCCTGCCCAGAGCAGCCTCCAGCTTCCACATGTGGACCGGGAAACTGAGGCTAAGAGGGGGCACAGCGTACAGAGGGACTGACAGGTCTACCTGCCTCCCAGGAAGTCCGTCTGTTTCTCCTACCAGCCTCTTGAAAGTGCTACACTTTCAATAACCTGCTTCGTAGCTGAGGACACGGGCCAGGGAACTGGGCAGGCACTGCTGGCAGAGACGCCACTGACCCCCTAAGCACACCCCATCCCCAACGCTGGAACTCAGGCAGTCAGCAAGCAGAGAATTTATTTTTTTTATTTATTTTTTTAAAGATTTATTTATTTATGCACACAAGCACTGGGGTACAGGCCAGAGGTATGGGGGGTGAGAGGATTCACCAGAGACAGAGCGGGGAGCAGGACAGGCAGATTAACAGAAGTACACTGCTGAGGGGAGCAGGGAGCGAGGCAGGAGAGGTCTGCTGCGCCATGTGGGTCCCCTCCCTGGCCGGCAGCAGGGATCGAACTCGTGCTGCAGTGTCTGAGGTTTGCTTCATAGTGCGTTGCTTAACCCACTGCGTCACCAGGGAGGCCCACAAGCAGAGAATTTAAAAGCCCCACCTAGGAGACTACCAGTCTGAATGGTAATTCCTCCATTTCCCCATTTGTAAAACAGGTGGATGGAGAGCTGGGCTAGGGGCAAAAGTTAGTCTTGGGGGGAGGGGGTGTCCCTGGTGGTGCAGGGACTCAACACTGTCAAGCTGTTACCAGCCACTGCAGCACGAGTTCGATCCCTGGCCAGGGAGCGGACCCACAAAGCGCAGCAGACCTCTCCTGTCTCCCCGCTGCTCCCCTCAGCAGTGGGTTTCCGTTGATCTGCCTGTTCTGCTCCCCACTCTGTCTCTGGTGAATCCTCTCATCCCCTGCCTCTCTAGCCTGTGCCCCAGCTCTTGTGTGCACGAATAAATAAATCTTAAAAAAAAAAAATTCCATGCGGGAAGGATGTACTCATAGCTTGATTCTGTCTCCTTCCTCCTTACTGACTCTGCTTCTGACAAAACTAGGGATGGGAAAGTTGCTCGGCCCGTGTCCTTGTGAGAATGCTAGAAAAGCAGCGTCCCTGGGCCCTGGCACTCACCACAGGTGTAGGTGTCAGGGTGCTCCCTAGGACTCCAGGGGCTCTGCCCAGCCCTGTACTCAGAGGGCCCAGGAAGTGGATGATGCAGTTAGCGGCTTTGCTTTCCCAGCCTGAGGGACTGGACACGCTCAGCAGACACCTCCTGCTTGTGAAGAGGACTCCTGCCCTCAGGCCAGCCCTCGCCCCCCTGGGCCCCACAGCCCTCTGCTCCCCATAGCCGGCCAGACGCCAGGTCTCACCTCACTGTTGTCACCGTCACTGGAGCCAGAGAGCTGGGACAGGCGGCTCAGGTCCCACAGGGAGCGGCTGGGCCGGGCCGGGGGGCCGCTGGTGGGCTGGGCATGCTGCACGCTCCTCAGGATGTCGCTGAGCGCGGGCCCTGGGGTGGCCCAAGTCTCTGCCACTCTGCAGGTGGCCAGCCGACGGGCCAGGGAGCTGTCAGGCGGTGGTGGTGGTGACACGGGGGCCACAGAGCGGCGGCGGGCCACGCGGTGCGGGCGGTGGGCCGGCTGCAGCCCCCCCAGAGTGCTGACGCAGGGGCCTGGGATGGGCGCAGGCGGAAGTGGCCAGGAGGCCGCGTACAGTGTCCGGAACTCACGGCTGAAGGCATCAACGATCTCCCCGGTCAGCAGAGTGACCAGGCCACGGTGCAGGCGGGAGTCGCTCCAGGTGAAACTGGGGACACGGAGCGAGGGGTCAGGACGTCCGTGCAGCCCAGCGGCCCGGGCCAGGGCCCGCTGCCCCCAGCGCAGGCTGTGTGACCTCAAGCAGCGCCGACCCCCCTCCAACCTCAACCTCCCTCTCTGCAGAAAGGAAACAAGGACAGACTCACCCCAAGGTGGCCGTAAGCACATCCCGAGTTAAAATATTTATCATCTGGAATCAGGCTTGAACTTAAACCTGAGCTTCCTAAAGCTTTTTCCACAAAAAGAAAACAAAAACAACCTGGACTCTGCTCCACCGCCAACAAGGGAATGCCTCCGGGCCTCAGTTTCCCCCTCCGGAGACAGACAGGGTTAGCTTTCTGACACCCACAGGAACTATTTCTCAAATGTAGCTGCCTCCTATCACAACCTGCATTTATTAAGCACTTACTGTGTGCCACACTCTGGGTGTGCCTGCTTCAGGCCTCAGTTTACTTATCCGCAACACCGAGCCCAAGTGTAAAGGTAAGAGAACACGGGTCCAGCACCTGCCCGGAGCCCAGCACCCTATGCCCGGCGACCTTCTGCTCCTATTACTTCAGCAGCGTTCCTTAAGGTCTCTGCATACAGCAGGGGTTCAATAAGTGCTCTTGGAATTACCTCGGCCTGGGCTCAACTCCTGATCTGGGGAGGTTGCTTGGACCCATCACTTTCCCCGTGTGAACCTCAGTTTGTTCATCTGAAAAATGGGCTCACTGAGGGGGTCCACTCCCCTGGGGTGAGCTCTCATCCAGGAAGGCAAGGGGTGCATTCTGACCTTGGTGGGATGGCAGTGCCCTGGTTCCCCCACAGACTGGTGGGCCAGGCTGCCCCTCACTCAGATTGTGACGCCTCTCCCCCACCTATGACCTCAGCCTTAGGGTGGCCAGTGGGAACCCTGAGGGGGTCTGTGAGGTCACCCCATTCCACGCCACAGGGACACTCCGCAGCAGCCGCTGGCTCTTGTCCATCCCGGGGAGCGTCTGAGAGCCGAGGACGCCCGAGCTGTGGTCACAGCCGAGCTCCTAAGGGCACGCGGAGCGCTGGGAAGCAAGGGCACTCGGGAGCTGACTCTGGGGGAGCTGAGGGCCGGGGACAAAAGTCTCGACAGTGCGGGGAGCACCATTCGGCAGTCCCAGGAGGCCCAGGAAGCCCACGGCCTGGCGGGGGCAGTGTCACCGCCGCCAGGCCACCATGGTCCTCGGCTGGCTGCTGCTTCTGGCGGTGGCTGTGCCCCAGGGTGCCGCGGGAGCCAAAGACTGCATCTTCTGCGAGCTGACTGACTCGGTAAACTGCCCTGGCATCCGCATGCGCTGCGGGGACGACGAGGAATGCTTCACCGGCCACGGCGTGTCCCCGGGCGCCGGCACCGTCACCAACAAAGGCTGTGTGCAGGCCACCAAGTGTGGCCGCGAAGAGCCCGTGCAGTACATGGGCGTCACCTACAGCCTCACCAGCACCTGCTGCTACACCCAGTTTTGTAACGGGGTCTCCAGCCCCACGCTCAGCGGGAGAGCGTACGGCAACGCCATCCTGGTGCTGGAGGCCTTGCAGCTCTTGCAACATCTGCTGTGACCCACCCGGAGTGCAGGGCCCGGGCTGGTCCCCAGGCTCCAGGGCTCCCTTGCGCGCCCCCTGCCTCCACCCCTCCCCCCGATTACATGGCCAGAGGCCCTGGACAACCTCTTGTGGCCCTGACGTCATCGTGCTCTGGCTGTCTACCAGAAGCCCGCCCAGGGCTCGGCCGCACTTCCCAGGCGCAGGGGTGCCAGGGCCAGCGGATTCGACGGCCTCGCTCTATTTCGTTGATTCTGAGACGCAATATTTTCCCACTTTGACCAGGACGTTTCTTCTCATCGGTGGCAACTTAGAGTCCGTGGAATATGATTTTAGAAAATTACTAATAAATGAGAACTGGTTTTTATGAAGCACTTCTTATATTCCGTGTCAGGCCCCCGGAGCAAGGAATCCTCACGCACAGCCAGGAAAGTAGGTTCTCTCAGAAACAGCCTAGTCTTGACATGCCAACATGTGGCCCCCAGCCCGACAGTGCATACGTCCCACAGGAACTGGCCGGAAATGGAGCCCCAGCCTGGCTGACAAGTGGGGGTGGGGCCCTAAGTCTGTGTTAACAAATCCTGCAGGTGATTCTGACAAGACACAAGTTGAAACTCACTAGTGCAGACCCAGGGCTGTCAACTGGGCAGCTCTGCCCCCAGGGGGCATCTGGCAACAGCAGGAGAAGTTCTGGGCGGTCCTAACTGGGGACAGGGGTATGCTCCAGACAGCCCTATTGGGTAGAACCCATCCAACATCCTGCGATGCAAAGCCCCACCCCCCGCCCCGCAATACAGAAGGCCCCGCCCTAAATGCGAGTTGTGCCACTGTCCAGAAATCTTTGCCCTAGAGGGATGAACCATAGCCCATTCTGCAGAGGCCCAGAGAGGTAAAGTTAGCAGTCCGAAATCACACAGCTTGGAACTGGCAGAGCTGGGAGTAGAACCCAGGCTGTCTGGTCCCAGAATCCACATGCTACCCCAAGCCCCAACCCAGGGATGCGACCCTAAAGGTGGGTGCTGCATTCTTCGCACTGAGGGGAAACTGAGGTTGGGGCCGCAGAGGCAGTCACAGGGTGAAGAGCTGACTCTGGGAGAGGGAGCGTCTCAGGCTCATGAGTGACAGACAGACTCTGAGAGCTGTTGTTACCACAGCAGGGCTGGGTCCAAGCTGGGCGCTCCTGGAGCAAAACTCCCCCAACAAACTGTGGTTCCAGCTTTCCAGATAAGGAAGCACACAGTCAAAAGGTGAGGACTGGACCTCCCCTGTGCGCAAGGTGTCCAGCGCCGCACCATGGGGCTTCCGCAGCCACTGCAGTGCCAGTTCGATCCCCGGCCAGGGAGGGGACCCACATGGTGCAGTGGACCTCTCCTGCCTCGCCCGCTGCTCCCCTCACAGTGTGTTTCAGTCGATCTGCCTGTTCTGCTCCCCACTCTGTCTCTGGTGAGTCCTCTCACCGCACCCCCCCACACCGCGCCTCTGGCATAAATAAAATCTTAAAAAAAAAAAGGTGAGGACTTACCCCCAAACTGCTAACAAAGCCCCCCGCAGGCCAGAGCTGGCACGGGGCGTCAGGACAACCCTACGGTCACAGGAGGCCGCCTCTGCGAGGAAGGCTGGTTGACCAATTTACAGACAAGGAAAGACAGACGGGAGAGAGGAAGCCGGGCCCTCTGGCCGTGAGGGAGATTGGGGTGGGACACAGCAGGCTAAGAGGGGCAGGCCGGGGGTTACCTGTAGGATCCCGAGAGGACTCTGTCTCCATCCAGCAGCACGAACTTCTCTCGCACGCTGCCGCTCACCTGCCGCTGCCTGCGGCTCTGGAAACTGCAGCCCCGCACCACGCGGATATCCAGGTTCTGAGAGACACACCCAGCTCAGGCCCAGCCCGCAGGTCTCTGCTCAGCGCAGGGGGCTCAGCGCGCCTCTGGGCAGGTTCCACCTGGTCTCCGTGGAGGCATGTCTCTGTGTCCCCCCAATACCAGGCCTCAGGGGTCCCTGCAGGTGCCCCTAGCTCAGAGGGCCTCCAGGGGAGGCCCAAGCCTACTTCCCCCAACATCATGGGTGTCAGATCTCGGGGGACTCTCAGCTGGCATCCACCTCGATGATGCGGAACCCCAGTGCCAGGAGAATCAGGGGCCCCTGCGCCCAGGCCCTACCTCAGTGGCCCAGGGGTTCACCCCCAGCTGCTGGGCCAGGGTCAGGAAGGCGGGCAGCTGCAGGCGGTCCAGGAGCAGGTACACGGGCACCCAGCGGCGTGTGGCGGCGTCCACCAGGTCCAGAAGCAGGTCCGGGTCGGTGAAGACATCCATGACCACTGCCACCAGCTGCAAGGGGAGGGGGGCCGTGGGTGGTGCCTGGGGCGCGGGGGCACCCCGAGGTGGAGATGTGGGTGAGGGGTTTGAGGGCTCGGAGTTTAAACACCTGGCTTCTGTGGTTTTGCAGGATTGAGGGGGCCCTGACAGCACCCCTGAAAAGACGGCCCCCGAGCCCTGCCTCCAGCCGCCGGGAAACGGTCATCACTGTCCCAGTGGTGACCAGCATCCTGAGCCGGACATGCGCTCAGCAGGCTGGGTGTCCCTGCCCAGCTCTGTGGACGACCACAATCTGCGCCCGGGGCTACCCAGGTGCCTGGGGCAGGAGGGTTTCCCAAGCCCCCAGTCAGCTGCTAGAGCCAGGGGTGCACAGCTCAAAAGGTAGCAGTGGTCAGCCCGAACTCGCGGCTCACACGGGCTGGCTTCCAGTCTCTGCCCGGCCACTTACAGGCAAGAGGCTTAAACCCCCACTTCTCCATCTCCCCCTCTCTAGAGGGCACACCATGGCTCGAATTCGCTGGGCCCTCATGAGGATGACATGGTTAACCGTCATGCCCTTGGCAAGAAGCTGGCGGGCACAGAAACAGAGGCTGTCCAGGCAAAGACAGGCTGTCCAGAGAGACAAGCTCTGTGGCTTCCCTCATGAGTGGACTGAAGAGAAAACCAGCCAACAGATGATCTAAACACAAGACCTCTGGGCTGCGGCACCAGTGTGTGGGTGTCACCAGGGAAGTGGGAAAGAGGGCGGGCAAATTGGGGGGGAGGGAAATGTTCTTATAGTAGATGGGACATGTGTCCTAGATTTTCCAATAAAACCCCCAGGAGTCCTCATTTTAAAAACTCACCAAAAAATGGGGTGTCCAAGTGGCTGCAAGGGAAATGTCTAGGCCTGGATGGGCGGGGACGGAGAGATTCCCTGGGTGGGGGGCAGGGGTGTGCAAGGATAATTCAGCCCAGGGGTGTCAGTTAGGTCCTCTGGGCATAGGTGCCTACGGTCTTGGGGTGAGGGTGGGGATCCCCTTACCTAAGAGGATCGGAGGCATGGATGTCAGGGTTCCAGGGATGCGAGTCTGGGGGGTCCCGTAGGGGTGTGAACTTGCAAGTCCCGGGGGCATGGGAGACAGTGCCCAGGGCTGGGAGCGGGCGCATGGGGCTGTCCCCGTCCAGAGGATGGACACCGAGCGCCCAAGGTTCCCACCTTGTGGGCAGCATGGACTTCCTGGCGCACCAGCTCCTTGAGGGGTGGGTGGCCCTCGCCGGGGGGCTGTGTGTACAGCTGTGCCCGGGTGATGCCCTTCCAGGCGAAGTCGTCCGGCCAGCCCAGCCGTAGCGTGGGCGCCGGCTCCTCTGACTGTCCGGGCCAGTAGGTCAGGCTGCCCAGGTGCCCCTCGGCGGCGGCGGTGCTGGCTTCCTCGGCTGTCCTGCTAGCGGCCATCCAGTCTTCAGCGGCCGCCACCAGGCCCTGGAGCTCGTCGCCGCTCAGGAAGGGCCTCAGCCTCTCACGCTGCATGCACGCTTGGAAGGCCTCCGTGCCCTCGCTCAGCAGCGCCTCCAGAGCCAGCCGCTGGCCCTCGGAGTACAGGCAGCTGGGGCTGCCCTCAGTCAGGGGCAGCTCCCTGGTCCCCGACTCCATTCCTTCCAGCGCTGCCAGCTGGGAGGCTGTCATTGGGCAGGGAGGATGCGGGCGGGCGCCCGGGGCTCTGACAGGCAGACTCTCAGGACAGCCCGAGAAAGCCCCTCACTGTCCCTGCCCGCAGTCTCGCAGGGAGACTGCCCCGGTGACGGCCCACCCAGACCAGCAGTCAGTCGGCCTCCAGGCACCTGGGGACGTCTGTCGATAGGCCCCGCGTGTGGCTCAGGTGGGCCCTTGGACACGGCCCCAACCGTGTGACCCGTTAGCAGTTCATCTTGCCTTCACCACTGGCCACACGAGGCCCCAAGTGAGCGCTGGCTGCCTCCCAAGGGGTCAGGCTTACCACCCCCCTGTCCCGGCCACCCCTAGGCGCAGTCTGCCTATCTCTGCCACCCAACGTCCTACTGAAAGGCAGTGGGCTGCCTGTCTCTCTGCCCCATGGCACAGCTGACAGACCCCTCCCTTCCGAGAGCTGCAGAGGGGCGAGTCCCAACGACAACCTCAGGACCTGACCACTCTGAGCACTGTCCTCCTGGGGACACGGCTCTTGGGCCCACCCGCCCTCACAGGCAGCCCAGGGAGGCACCGCCCTGTGAATCTGCTGGCTCAGCTTTGGAATGTCCCCAGTTCTGAGCCTTGGGGTCCCCCTTCTCCAGCCAGGGACCCCGTTCTGGGGCCTCAGAGCCACTGAAGCTCCAGCTGAGGGGGAGGAGAAAAGTGCAGGTTTTCAGTGAGAGAACAGACCCACGATTTCAGCAGCCCCTATAGTTCAAGACCTAACTGACCGGCCACTATTCTCTGGACTGGCTGCCCCTGCCTGTCCTCCCCACCAAGTTGCCCTGGGCTATCCTCGAAACTGTGCCAAGTCAGGATTTCTGCCCCAGCCCCACCGGGCTCACACAAGCTGGCTGTCCAACGACCACCCTACACCCAGCCCATCCCCCTCCGTACACCCAGTCCATCCCCCTCCGCAGCTGCCCCTTCGGAGGCTCCTGGCCCAGTCTCTGGTCTGAAGCCCACCGACGCTTGCACACCAGCAGCCAGCCCTCCTGCCAAACCCCGCCCTGGTGGTTCCCTTCCTTCAGATCACACCAAGTCCTGCAAAGAAAAGGAATAAAAGCAGGAGTCCCCCTTCCTCCCTGGGCCCCAACTCCACAATGCATTGGGCATCCATACCTGCTCCTGCCTTTTCAGGTGAAGAGAACAAAGGGTCTGTGACCCTCCTTTCTGCACCTCAGTCCCGTCTCTCCTCATTCATCAGGCTTCAGCCTGGGATCCGGGAAACCCAGCCCCTTGTGTAAACAGGGGTAGGGCCCTCTTCTGGAGGTCTGGGGTGTGGGGCTGCGAAGGTCCAACTCTGGAGCACTCAGCTCCCCTCTCAGCCAGGTGCAGTGGCCCACCAGACCAGCTTCCTGGTTCGGGGAACCGCCTCACCCAGTTCCCGCGCCGCCTCCAACTCTCCCTGGTCCCTCCCCAGGTCCAACTGTGCAGCGCCTGGCGCCAGGGCACTAGGGTCCTTTAAGAGGGGCGGGTGTGGCTAACCCCACAAAGCAGGTGTTTTAGCACCTGACACCGGTACTTGGGATGGAGGCGGGACTTTGAGCCTAGGAGGTTACAAGGACCCGACAGGTGCAATGAAGCAGACATGCCTGTCACACGCGCCACAACCGCCAGAGGGCGCTTGCACGGCACCGCCACCCCCATAGGGCTTCACAGCACAAGGCTCGGCTGCCAATCCCCCAAACCAAATTCAGCCTCATCCGCAGGCTCCAACACCCCCTCTCCCCCCAGTGAAACACAGAGAGCAGTCAACATCCAAAATCTTTTTAATATCAAGGCAGGATCCGGGGTTAGTTTTTGTAGCCACGGCTGGCCCGCCGTCCTCTGGCCCGCTCGAACTTCCGGCCCTTGGAGCGCACGTAGGGCCTGTGGGGAGAGGAGACGTTGAGTGTGCCCTGCTATGGACAAGCGTGGGTGCCAGAGAGCCTCAAAACAGCGAGGCTCGCTGGAACAAACAGTGCACAGGTGACAGCAAGAAGGGACCGCGAGGACCTCCCACCTAGAGATGCTGCCCCCAGTCCCCAGTCTTAAAATCCTGACGCAGGAGCACAGCTCTCAGCTGCTTCTTTGAAGAGAAAGGTGGGAAGAGGAGGTGGGGAGTCCCGGGGGTGCTGGGTGGATGCATGCAAGAAAGACTTGAGCATGGCAAGGGTGGGGTGCAGGGACAGTCAGGGCAGGACTCGTTATACTCACTTGGTATGGCTGTGCGGGGTGCCTGGGGCCTTGCCAAAATGCCTGTACACCTCTCGGCCCTTTCGAGGACCTGAGAAAGGAAGGGATCAGCAGGGACCCAGCACCCATACCACCTCAGGCAGTCACGGGAAGATGCTCACCTTCCAGGGAAGGAAGATAAAGACTCCCTCCCCCAATCCTCACCTGAGCCCTGGACATGGAAGCCACTGGGCATTACTCACCGGAGAGCAGGACTGTGCCACAGCCCTTGGGGGAGTCCAGGGCCAGCTGGTCAAAGGTGAGGATCTTGCCCCCAGCCTTGAGGATGCGGCTGCGGGCACGGCTGGTCACCCGCAGTGCGCACACCTGGACATGGGGCAGGGGAGGGGTGTCAGAACTCCCTGAATGGCCCCACAGGAGCTGTTGGGTCGCAAAGCCCAATGCACCGACCCAGCCAATGACCAACAGCACCAATCACCAGGGGAGCCTGCCCAGTGGACAACAGTTCTCCCCACTGACCTCCCAGGAGGGCAGCAGCCAGTTATTTCAAGTAAGAAAACCGACGCAAGGAGAAACCCAGGCCCAGGTGCAGAGTGACACCGTGGCAGAGAAATCCATACCTGAACTAGGCCAAGCAGCAACTGTCAACGGGGCTCCAGAAAGGGACAGCCGGGGACAGCCTCCATCCATCACGCCACTGGCAGTCCCCCCTTCAGCCCCCTGCAACCTGGGCCACCAAGACTGATGGCACCACAGCAGAACAAGGGCTGAAGCAACCACCCCGCTCACCTTCAGCTCGGGCACCTCCTGGATGCGCACGTCATCTGTGATGGTCCCCACGACCACGGCTGTCTTGCCTTCCCGGCCAGGAAGCTTCATCTTCCGGATCTTTGGGGGAGGAGAAACGGATGTACTTTGAAGAAGCCCTTCCTGGTGTTTAACCCAAACCCACTGCACCAGCAGCCCAAGGGCCAGGAGAACCGTGCTCATGCCACACCCCACACTGGCATAAACAAGCTCAGCTCCAGCCTGGAAGAACGCCAGATGAGAGGATACAAGAGACCATCATACACCCTGCCAGGTGCACGAAGCCTCAGATAATCTCACAGGGCCACCACAACCACCCTCAATTCACAATGAGGCAAAATGCTCCAAGAGGCCAAAGGCAGTAGAAAACCCGTAACTAAAAAAACCCAAAAAACCAAAAAACCCATAACTGCTCATTTATAGTGGGAGGATCACAGCTCTGTGCCCGCACCCCCAACACCAGCTGACAGCCAGACTGCCCCCACCGAGCTCCAAGCCTGCCACCCCCCCAGGTCACCTCAGCTGTGCTCCCAGGCACCAGTCCTCACCATACGGGAAAGGGACAGAGGCGGCCGATTGGTTCGACTCATGAACAACCTCTTCAGCACAACCTGGTTGAAGGTAGAGTTGGTCCGTCTGGCCAGAAACCTGTATAGCTGGAGAAGGGCAAGGAGGAATGAGTGTCTGCGGCAGCCCACACTTTTCTTCCCAGTGAAGGAGCAGACAAATGATAGTTTATTCTGGCAGCAGAGTTTCTATGGTTCTCTCTCCCACTGAGTCCCTGGGAGAGAGCTGGCCCAGGCTGCTCAGGAACAGGGACCCAGAAAACTAACCACGCCCCCTCCCCATGCTGACCCAAAGACTGAAAGCACTGAACCTCCAGAAATTCCCGGACAGAGCCAGAAACGTGAGCCCGCCCTGCAGGCAGCACGGCGGAGGTTCTGCAAGTTGCAACCTAGGGTGGTCCTGTGCAAGGGTCTTGGGCCCAGCCTCACCTTGACCAACAGCCTTAGGTAGATATCCTGGCTTTTGGGCTCCTTGCGTCGAACCTTTCGGTCCTTGTTGTGGCGAATGTCGACTCCCTGGGAGGGGGTGAAGAAAAGATTTCAGTAGCTCATTCATTCCATAACATCCTCAATTGTTCCTATCTCAAAGACAAGAGGTAGGGCCTAGGCTCTGAAGAGATAACAGATCCCAGAACCACCACAGGGGGACCCCTGGGAAACGCTGAAACATTCTGGGTCTCAAAGAAGTCCTCTGCAAAAAAAGGGAAGGATGCAAAGCCTTAAATACATGGCGCGCCGCACCCTGTTAATACAAAATCTCTAGTCAAGACTCCTGAACTTGCTCCACACACAGAACATTAAACAAAACCACTTACACCAAATGCAGGGTCATAATAACAAACTGCAAGTTTATTTAGAACTTTGTACAGAACCAATCTTGGCACGACTTTTCAAGCGCTAGCTCCCGAATCCAACCAACTTTTCAGGTAGTTTCTCATTTCAGAGCTAAGAAAACGGAGGGAAGCCCACGATTTCCAGGGCACTCCCCCTCTCTTTTTTGACTTCTGTGACTTTCTAAGACTATGTTATTAACTGCAAAAAAGCTCCTCAGATACTAGTAGCTCGCATTTATTCAATACTTAGTGTATGGCAAGACTCTGGGGTGAGCACTGATGACATTTCTTCCCCAAACTAAATGAGACAGAGTAATTACTGTGTCCCCATTGAGTAAAAGGAACTGAGGAACAAGCCAGGAAAGCAAGGTCTAGCACAGGGTGGCCAGGGAGCCGAGACGTGAATGAAGGCCTTCCTAACTCCTGAAGCGAGCAGTGGACGCCTGACACCCTCCAGAACTCAATTTCCTAAGAGAAGTGACAGGTCTCAGTAGAGGCAGCGAAAGACATTAAGAGGAGCTTTGGGGCCAGCTGCTGGGTCCGAATCCTGGCTCCACCGTTTCCTGATATTGTCAGTCCGGTCATATCATTCAACCTTCTTTTACCTTAGCTCGCTTATCTAGTTAATGGAGCTATAATACAGCGGTGCGTGAAGGACCGGAGGCTGATTATGACTGCCCATCCCTGGTCTTGGGATTCCTCTAATAGCACACCCTCAAGGAGAGAATCGCCTCCTTCGGACATCCCTAGGAACCCCTGCCACCCTCTGGCACTCCCCCAGCGCAAGATCGCGGCGGATGGCGGTAGATGATCGAGCTCAGAAGACCGCAAAGCGCGCTCACCATGATGGCGCCTCCTGCTCGGCCAGGTCCGGAAAGAGAGAAGAGTGGGAGTGGGCGGGGAAAACCTTCAGTAAGTGGCGTTTGTGTGACGTCATAAGAGCGCGACTCGGCGCTTGTGGTGACTAGGGCTTTTCTATGATGAATCCGAGGGCTGGCTCGATGGGCGATTCCGGAATTGGGTAAGAGGAACAACAAAAGGGAGCAAGTCCTACGTCAATTCGGAGACGGCCCCACGTCGAGGCCTCTCTAGCCCTAATCAGGCCTTGTTTTCGATGGTCTTCCGGAAGCAAGGGATCTGAGAGCGAGAGAGATGTCGCGCCAAGCTAGGAGGACGTGTCGCACTATGACGCTCTAGCCCGACGCCGACGGCTTATCTGTGGTTCCCGGAGGACCCGACAGGCCAAGAGTTAGAGGTGAGGAGGCGGAGCTGGCGGGGCTAGTCTGGGGCCTCGGGAAACCTCTGACCTGCACACCCCGGGCATTTCCTTATCGGGCTCTTGTCTGCTTTGTCTCGTAACACGCTTTCCTGGCGCGGCTGTAACTCCGAAAGTCCTACTTGAGGTCTAATCCGAGATTTTTTTTGTTGCCACCCAGTCTGTAGCATTCTGTATTTCCGCCTTTTAGGTTCCGCTTCTTCCCCTGCTCCCAGATTGCCCTTCCCTGGCCCACTTCTACCTCTGCCATTTGGGGGCTGCTTTTCCCAGCCTCAGATATGCACGTGGCCCAGCGGATTGGGTGTGAGGGATGTTCCCGGTACTGGAGCACAGAGGAGGCACACTGAGACTAGGCGGGTAGGGTGAGGAAGAAGGAATGGGTAAAAAGCGCCTGGAAGAGAGGGGAGACTTAAAAGAGAGATAGGCAGAGATTCAGAGGGGAGGAGGAATGGAGATTCAGAGGATGAGTGGACAGACCTAGGGAGTGAGGAGGAGACCTAGAAAAAGCAGAGAAGATGGAGATCCAGGGCAAAGCAGAGACAAAGAAAGATGGTGAGACAGGGCTTTGCTAGCTGTCGTCAAATCCAGATCTTGGTTCTATTGCTCAATAACTGTGACCTTGGGCAAGTCGAGTACCTCCCTGTGCCTTTCCTATTAAGCAAAGAAGAGGGTGATAATAGGTCTGGTGCATATGGTGTTTTCCAGGATTATATAAGTTAGCAAAAATGCTTAGGATGGAATTCGGCACATAGTACTTCCTCAATAAACAGTAGCCTCCACTGCCGTCATTAGCCCTTGGTAGAATCAGAGACAAAAAAAAAAAGAGGGTAACATGGGGCTGTGTTAGTTGTAACCAAATTCAAATACTGGTTCTGCTACTTATTAACAGTGTGACCTTGGGCAAATCAAGTGCCTCACTTTATGTTTCTTTATTTGCAAAAAAGGGGATAATGATAGGACTGACACACAGACTGGATACCAAGAGTATATAAATTAGTAAAAATGCTTAGGACAGCGTTTTGCACAGAATAAGTGCTTAATAAAAATTAGCCTCCATTGCCGTGATTAGTCTTTACTCAATAGGACCAGATGGGCTGGCTGGGGCAGTAATCTGACCTCTCTCCTCTTTTCTCCTTCCTCAGCAAAGCCCTACCCCTTGGGTCTCCAGCACATCCAGTCTGGCGTTCTGTCATCTACTCTTTATGTTCCTACTTGCTTACTTCCACTCCGCAGAGTCAAAGGCCAGGTCCGGACTGTGAGAACTCCTTATCCATACCACCCTCCATGGCCTCCAACCCAGGCCTAGGGTCCTCCTGATGTGGTAACACAGAAGAGGACCGGTAGATGAATGGACACCTTGAAGCAGTGGCACAGCGGGACCAGGTAAGGGTCCATCTGAAAGTAAAGATTACCATAAGACACTAGTTCACCTACTTCTTCCTCATCCCCATTCTCTCGTCTCTGTGTCCCTGAGTCCTAGCTAACCTCTCTGGTTGGTTTGTCTGTCTGACTTTCCTTGGTGCCCCATTTCCCTGTCTTAGTTTCTGTTGCCCTCTCTCTTTCTGGATCATTCTTTGGCCCATTATCTGTGCTGTTGTTCCATGGGGTTAAACACAAGGTACATTGTTTGGCAGTAATGAACATGAATTTATCTCTTTCTAGCAAGCTCTGTTCCAGTATTCTTCTCCACATGTCTTTCTACAACATGTGTTTCTAGGTCTGATTTTCTTTCATTTTTACCATGTCTTTGAGTCGCTGTTGCTCTTTTATTTTTTTTTAAAGACTTATTTATTTATACATACAAGAGCTGGGGTACAGGCTAGAGTTGCAGGAAGTGAGAGGATTCACCAGAGACAGAGTGGGAAGCAGAACAGGCAGAATGACTGAAGTACACTGCTGAAGCAGCAGCAGGCAAGGCAGGAGAGGTCTGCTGCGCCATGTGGGTCGTCTTCCTGGCCAGGGATCAAACTTGCACTGCTGTGCAGCAGATGCTTCACAGTGCAGCGCTTAACCCACTGCGCCACCAAGGAGGCCCTCTGTTGCTCTTTTATTCTGTCTCTTGGTCTCAGTTCCTCCTGTTAGGGGAAAAGATGTCCTGAATGAACTCTGCAAATAGGTTTTGGACTCCACCCCCACTCCCAATCAATGATATCCAAGTTATCAAGAACTACAAATCCAATAAAATCATTATCATCAAAGGGTGGAGCTAAGAAGCCAGGTTTGGTATAAAACCAGACATGTGGTCCTTGGGGTTCTCTGGGTTTTTGCCTGCTCTCAGTGTGCTGTTGGGTTTCCAGCTCAGCGGAACTGGTAGGATGCATTTAAGGATTTATCTCCCCCTCTTCTCCCTGAGTTACTACTCATTTCTTCATTTCTCCTTCTTTTGTAAATAAACCCTTCATTAACGTTTGTTGTGTGTGCCAGCAGTTGAGTTTTATTATAGGCAGTTGAGTTTTATTATAAGCGCATTTCAAGCGCACGTGTGAGAACCCAGTCAGGCAACCCGTTTTATATCAGGGCTGCCCTGTAAGACTTCCAGCCTCTGGGCCTCCATTCTCCCCCTCCCACACGCTGAGAGACCTGGATTTCTCAGAGACTGTCTTGCTGTGTGATCAGGTCATGCACTGGGCAGGTGGTATGTCATGTGGTCTCCACTCTGGTTTGCCCCCAAGGTAAATACTTAGTGTGTTTGAACCCTTTGTCCGTGCTTTTCATTCCCGAAGTGTCTGCCCCCATCTCTGTGTCCGTCATTTTCTGAGTTTTCTTGCCACCTTACTTTGAACGTTCTCAGTTCTATCGTCGTTGCTTTTCTCTGTCTCGTTCTCTGTAACTGCAAAAAGAGGTCACAAACTGTCTCTTATCGCCTTTTGCGCTGCTTCTCCGGCTCTCCTGGATTAACTCCCTTTATATATGTCTGGGGGTTATCTGTGACCTCCCCCCATCAGTAGCTAAAGACCTTCCCCTTTGCTCCTTATGATAACTCTGAATGGGATGAGCTCAACTGCCCTCAACAAAAATGGCGGCAGGACGTTGATCGGGGACTGTGAGGCCCCCTCTGCTGCGTGTCTGCCCTCATCTACCATGGCGGCTGATCTGGAGCCTCGCGATGCCCCGCCCAGTTCGCCCCGCCCAGTTCGCCCGCAGTCGGCCCCTGCGCCAAACTCGCCAGCTGGCTGGCCCCGCCCCTCTGCGCCCTCATTGGTGCGACTTTCGCCAGCGTTCGGCCATTGGCTGGAGACTTGCACACCCTCCCCCCACCCCTAGGTCTGATGGGGGCGGTCGCTGCCGACTTGAGGGGCCGCCTGGAGGAGGACCTGGCGTGTGAGGAGGGTTGGGGGGGTGGTCGCGGCAGAGACCCGAGTCTGAGGGGCGGAGGACCAAGAGGAAGGGAGTGCAGGCCAGGGACTGGGGTACAAGGGGTGGGGAGTGGTGATGGAGAGGCAGCACCGGGATTGAGAGGTACAGGAATGGGAATCTTGGCCCTAGGACTGGGCTTTGAAATTGGGGTGGGGATGTAGGTCGGGAATGGGGTGACCCAGAGACGCACCCCTATGGGTTGGGGCCCAGTGGATGAAGACCCAGACCCAAGTCTGTGGTATGTGAGGGGTGGAGAGAATGGACACCAGGCAAGAGACTGGGACTAGGGACAGTCAGACCCAGGGCTGAGAGAGATCTAGGGCTCTGCCCAGTGTGCCCAGCAGCGAGGGGACCAGTGCAAGTCCGGGGGTGGGGCCTGAGGGAGCTGCCCGGGCCAGGAGCAGAGGTGGCTCCTGAGGGTGAGTCCACAAATGGGGTTGTATCTGGAGGAGGTCTGGGTGGGGCAAGGTGAGGGTGGCTGGGTAAACAGGGAAGCGGGGTACAAAGGTGAACGGAAAGGAGGAAGAAGCTGGGCAGAGGGCAGGGAGAGGGCCTCTGGGAGAGGGACCTCTGTCCCAGCACCCACCCGCTCCCTGGGGAGCAGGAGGCCAGACGTCCAGGTCAGTGTTTGGGGTTCATCTGTTGGCCCCTGTCCCTTGCAGGTGCCTGCATGTGGCTCCCTGGCCCCTTGGTCCCCTGTGTCCCACCCCTTCTTCAGTCTCTGCAGCTGTCTACCTCTTCTGTCTCCTGCCTCTCCGATCTGCTCCTTCTCTCCTGTCTCTGTGTCTTCCTGACCCTGAAAGAACTTGACCCTGTAACCTGTTACTGCCTCTCTTTCTTCATCCTAGGTTTTATCTCATTGAAACTCTCTTTCCTATCTAAATGTCTTTGTGTTCCTATCTAATTTTCTTTGTGTTTTTCTTTCTCCCCTGCTCTCTCCACCTGGATGAGACTCCTGCTGTGTGCGTGTGTGCGTGTGTGTCTGTGTTTTATCTTGTTACATATCTATTTTGCACACTTCTCCACCATCCCAATCCCTCTCCTCTGCCTTATTTTTCCCTAAAGCCCTTCCCATCACCCAGTACACTATATATATATTCACCTCTTTATTTTGCAACTCCACGCAGGCAGGGAAATGTCTCTGGTTTGTTCCCTGCTTTGTGCGGTCTGTGATCACACTGACACTGTGATCAGCACATAGAGGGCACCGAATTACATTTGGGAAAGAGATGAATGACTGTGCCTGGTGTAGATGCTCTAGAATGCCTGCCTCACTGTCCCACCGACCTCAGCTCTGCTTCCTCAGGCTCTCCCCACAATTGTCTGTCTCTGGTATTCCTATCTCACTATCACCGTCCTTCATTGTCTCCTCCTGCCCAAAGGCCCTGTCCCTGCCTCCCTCCCCCTGTCACTGGGGTCCTAGACTCTGACTCCTACCCCTCCTCCCTCCCCACAGAGGCCGGACCAGGAGGTGACCTGGAGCTGGGGCCACTGGCCTAGGAGCGCCCTGGATAGGGCCGAGGCCATGGCCCCACCGCTGCCACTGCCGCTGCCACTGGCCGCCAGCACCCCACTCCTGCATGGCGAGTTTGGCTCATACCCAGCCCGAGGCTCACGCTTCGCCCTCACTCTCACACCACAGGCCCTGCACATACAGCGGCTGCGCCCAAAGCCTGAAGCCCGGCCCCGGGGCGGCCTGGTCCTGTTGGCTGAGGTCTCAGGCTGCTGTACCCTGCGGAGCCGCAGCCCCTCGGACTCAGCCGCCTACCTCTGCATCTACACCTACCCTCGGGGCCGGCGTGGGGCCCGGCGCAGAGCCACACGCACCTTCCAGGCTGATGGGGCGGCCACCTATGAGGAGAACCGCGCTGAAGCCCAGCGTTGGGCCACTACCCTCACGTGTCTGCTCCGTGGACTGCCACTTCCTGGGGACGGGGGTGAGGCACTAGGCATCTCTTTGTCCTAGGGCCACCTTCGTGTCTCTCTGGATCTCCCTCTGTGGGCATTGTTGTCCCTGCTGTTCTGTGTATTTGTATGATCTGTCTGTCTGTGTCCGTCTGGGAAGAGTGTGACATAGACAGGCAAAAGGGCAAAATCACAGGCAGAGGACAGTGTTTTGTCTGCTCTTCTCTTCCCCCATCCTGTGGGTCTGGCCCACAGGTGACTGACTCAGAGACTTGCTCTGGGTGAGAGCAACAGACTGAAACATGAGCAGTCACCGCGCAGGGTGCCAGGTGCTCACAGGTATCTCAGGGCTTTTCAGGTGCCCAGAGGTGGCATCTAATCCAGCCTGTGGGATTGAGCCTGAGGGGGTAAGTAGAGAGGGCTTTTCCAGTCAGAGGCCCCCAGCCAGGTCCCCATCTGGTGGGGCTTCCTTTGTCCTCCAGGGTCCCGCTGGCCGCTGGGGTTCCCAAGGCTAGTGACATGAGCGCCTCACACAGCGGGGTAACCCGATCCTGGGTTCCAGGTGCGTGGAGTGAGCACGGTGGAAACCACATTTCACCTTCCTCCCACACCTGGACCCAGAGGGCACTGGGATTAGAGCCTGTCTTTATCTTTGCACCTGGGCTGGGGGTGGAGGACTGCCCACTTGGGTTGGGGAGAAAAAACAACTCCCACGAAGCTCCCCAAATTCCATCGCAGGCCGCTGGCAGTCAACTATTCCTGAGGCAAGGTGCCTGGGTACCTGGCCTCTGTAGACACCTTCTCCTCTCTCTGCAGAAATTAGCCCGGAGCTCCTGCCCAAGCCACCCCGATTGCTCCTATTGGTCAATCCCTTTGGGGGTCGAGGCTTGGCCTGGCAGTGGTGTAAGAACCATGTGCTGCCCATGATCGCCGAGGCTGGGCTGTCCTTCAACCTCATCCGTACAGGTGAGGATGGTGTTGGGCCAGAGCTGGGCCTGGGCACTGGGACTCCTGCCGCTGAAGGAGAGGCAGGCGATGTCAACCAGCCTGCCCATCTCCTGATTCCTCATGCTAGAACGACAGAACCACGCCCGGGAGCTGGTCCAGGGGCTGTGCCTGAGCGAGTGGGGCGGCATCGTGACAGTCTCTGGAGACGGGCTGTTGTACGAGGTAGGGCAGGAGTGCCCACCCCTGAGCTCAGAGCCCTGGTGCCTGGAGGCTGGCTCAGGCATTCGGTCTTGCACACTGCAGGTGCTGAACGGACTCCTAGACCGCCCTGACTGGGAGGAGGCTGTGAAGACGCCCGTGGGCATCCTCCCCTGCGGCTCAGGCAACGCACTGGCTGGAGCCGTGAACCAGCACGGGGGGTAGGTTGGCACTCCTGCATCGGTGAGCCTAAGGGTGCACTATGGAGGGATGAGCTTTCCTGGGGTGAGAGGGGCCTGGCACAACTCAGCCAAGTGGGTGCTCCCTGCTGTCTGGGCATTTTGTCTCTTATTCCCCCACTGTATCCCCAGTGCCTAGAACTGTGGCTGGCAAAAGGGAGGCACCCCCTGAATGCCTGCTGCAGGGCCAGGAATGTGGTCTGCCCAGTTTCCGAGCAGCCCACCCCCCCCCCACCTCCTCCCTGCACAGTCTGTCTCTCACCAACCCCATTTGCTCTTTCCCACCACCCGTTCATCTCTGGCGCTGAAGCTTTGAGCAGGCCCTGGGCCTCGACCTGCTGCTCAACTGCTCACTGCTGCTCTGCCGGGGCAGCCACCACCCACTGGACCTGCTCTCTGTGACGCTGGCCTCAGGTGCCCGCTGTTTCTCCTTCCTGTCTGTGGCCTGGGGCTTCGTGTCAGACGTGGACATCCAGAGCGAGCGCTTCAGGGCGCTGGGCAGTGCCCGATTCACGCTGGGCACAGTGATGGGCCTGGCCACACTACACACCTACCGAGGACGCCTCTCCTACCTCCCTGCCACTGTGGAGTCAGCCTCACCCACGCCTGCCCACGGCCTGCCCCGTGCCAAGTCGGAGCTGACCCTGGGCCCGGCCCCAGCCCCACCAGTGGCCCATTCCCCCTTGCACCGCTCAGTGTCTGACCTGCCCCTGCCCCTACCCCAGCCGTCCCTGACCTCCCCTGGGTCGCCTGAGCCCCTGCCCATTCTGTCACTCAACGGTGGGGGCCCAGAGCTGGTGGGTGACTGGGGTGGGGCTGGGGATGTGCCACTG
The DNA here is from genome assembly GCA_019455555.1 of Galemys pyrenaicus. Taxonomy (NCBI): domain Eukaryota; kingdom Metazoa; phylum Chordata; class Mammalia; order Eulipotyphla; family Talpidae; genus Galemys; species Galemys pyrenaicus. Next base: position 244,654 of record JAGFMF010011469.1, read on the forward strand.
TCCCCTGATCCGCTGCTGCTCTCACCCCCTGGGTCCCCCAAGGCAGCTCTACTCTCACCCATCGCTGAGGGGAACCAAGAAATGCCAGCATCCTCTGGTCCCCTGCCACCTGCCCCTGACACCCCTCTAGCTAACTCTACCTGTGGCCTGGCAGACCACCTGCTCCCTCCTCTAGGCAGCCCGCTGCCCCCAGGCTGGGTGACGCTGGAGGGGGACTTCGTGCTCATATTGGCCATCTCGCCCAGCCACCTGGGGGCTGACCTGGTGGCAGCTCCCCATGCGCGCTTTGACGACGGCCTGGTGCACCTATGCTGGGTGCGCAGCGGCATCTCGAGGGCTGCGCTGCTGCGCCTTTTCCTGGCTATGGAGCGTGGTAACCACTTCAGCCAGGGCTGCCCGCAGCTGGGCTATGCCTCTGTCCGTGCCTTCCGCCTTGAGCCACTTACGTCTCGTGGGGTGCTCACGGTGGACGGGGAGCAGGTGGAGTACGGGCCGCTGCAAGCGCAGTTGCACCCAGGTCTCGGTACGCTAATCGCCGGGCCTCCCGGCAGCCCTGTGCAGGAGCCCTGAGCCGAACAAGAATTGGAGCCCTCAAGTGCCAGGCCTACATTCCAAGGGGTGCTGGCTGAGTTAGGGCTGGAGCCTCACATACAGAGGCCCTGGCCAGGTCTGTGGACTGCACCCAGCCTCAGGGTACCAGAGGTGATACTGGAGGGTGGCTCTGGGGCCGGGGGTGGGGGTGCTCAGTCGCAGGCAGATGGGCCCGTCCCGAGGACAGTGCCTGACCACTGAGCGCAGGGCTCAGCCCAAGCCCTGGCCTCCGACTTGTAGAGGAGACGCCCAGGTCGGCTGAGGGCGGAGCCTGTCTCGTCCAGTGACGGGACCTGGGATGTAGGGGTTGGGGAAGGCCTTCATTAATTGGCCAGGCAGGGCCCGGGTCTCGCCCTATCCACTCCGGTGCCTCCACTTATTGGCCAATCAGCCCAGGAGGGGCGGGTTCCCCAGGGCTGGCGCTCTGATATTGCACTACTGTTCCTCCCCCTCCAGTGGGGGTCAGGAAATCCTCGTGTCTTGTCTTATGTGCGTCCTGACCAGTCTTCAAAGCAATTGAAAAGGTCTATGCAATAAAGGCAGTCGCTTCATTCCTCTCTGACCCTCGCCCCTTCAATCCGGCAGCCCAAGGGAGGGGCCAGGTTCTGAGCACTTTCAGCAGCTCCTGCCTTTTCTGGCCCGATGCCCAAACCTGCCCAGGGACTGCCAGTGTGACCCGCTGCTGGCCTTGAACCTGGGCCAGGAAGCTGCCTCCTCCCCCACAACAGCTGGCTCTGGGGTTCTCAAGATTTATTCAGGATCTTGTTAACGGAAGCGGTGGAAGGATGGGGTGCCCGACCTGCCCGGGGGGCACACATAGAGGACCCTCCCCACCCCCACGAGGGAGGGGGGAGGCTCACTTTTTCTTAAAAATATAAATGTATTTATCTGTATCATCACGTCCCTGGGACACCCAACTGGCCGGCCCAAGGGCCACAGGGCGGGGAGGGAGGAGTCTTAAGGAGGTGGAGGAGAGTTCCACCGGGTGGGAGCGAGGGGGCTGCCTCACAGGGCTCCGTGCTGGGCCTGGTAGCGAGACAGGACAGCGCGGTAGTGGGACAGTTCCTGGCGCACAGCCACCACCTCCTGCCGCAGCAGGGCATTCTCCTTCTCCAGGAAGGCCGCCCGGACCGATATCTGGTTTTCCTTGAGTCGCCGGGCATCTCGGGACCGCTTGGCTGCCTCATTATTCTTGTACCGCCGGCTCCAATACTTCTCGTCCTAGGGATAAGGGGGAAGAAGGCACTGAGGTTCAGAAGGGCTGGGAAGAGCTGGTTTGCTGATGCCTTCAAGGAGCACCTAAGAGACCTACAGGAATTCCTTTGGCCCAGCAGTGGGATCTATGAGGGTACAGGGCCTTCCATTGGGTGGCCAAAGAGCTGCCCTTCCCAGGCTAACTGAAGTAAAGCAGGCCCCCAGCAACAGCTAAGGGATGAGAGCTTGGTCTCAAGTCTTCCCCTGTGCAAAACAGACCCCAGCAGCCCTCCTCACTTGACTGTAGTTAGCACCTGGTAGCTAAGGATGCTTGCTCCCTAGCAACAGAGCCTTCAGGGACTCGGCTTCTCCCAGTGAAAAGCACAGCCCTGTATATCACCTGCCCTGATCCTGGTTACTAAGGAAAGTCTAGACTCCCTAGTGATGGGGTTTGGTGTCCCATAAAACCCTCCCAAAGCTGGGTCCTAGTGACCTGGTTGCCAAGGCAACTCCTCATTCCTCAGCAAACAAATGTGAGGTCTATATAGTCCCCAGACTGCAGTCAATCTGTGACCCACTAGCCTTGAATAGAGGCCAGGGAGTCACCTCCTTCCCAAGAGACTCTGGTTGCTGTGAGAGCTGTTCCTTAGCAAAGACTAGCCTGAGACTTCACCACATGATTGCACCCAGGCATCTCCAGCCCTGGAATCTGATTGCTAAGGACCACTGCTTGTTAACAAGTACCACCCAGTGCTCTTAAAAGGGCCAAATCAGAGATCAAAGGACCAGCCCCAGTCAGCATAGATGCTTCTAAGAGGCAGGATGATGCCCTGTTGCTAAGGAATGCTACCCCTGGCAACTGGGCCCAAGAGATCCTGATGTGTGTTCCGGAGAGGGTTCTGGGTCCAACTGATAGAGATGCTTCAAGCCTGTTCCACTGGACCCAGCAGGACTGGCTGAGCCTGTGATACTATCTCCATAAATCTCAAGCCCGACCCCCACCCCCTTGACCATGGCCAAGGAGGACAGATATTTGGCAGTGGGCCAGGAGGACCTAGAGCCAATCCCAGTGAAAACCCTCAGGTCTGACTGTGAGGAAAAGGGCGAGCCATGCTGCCAGGTGTATGCCAGCCAGGCCGGTGGCCTCTGTCCTGCAGTGCTCACCTTCTGCTCCTCTGGCACCTGGATCTTCCTTGCCTTCTTCATGATGGGCTGAGGCTTAAGTTCCTCCTCTGAGAAGCGATGTCTCCGAGGGTCAAAGGTCTCATGGCCTGGAATGCTTGACAGAGCTAAATCAGCTGGGTCCGGTTCAAAGGTCATCAGTACCTCCACGGTGTCTGGGTCCACAGGGCTGGGTGTGTCCCGAGAGGTCAGGCCTTGGAGAGATAGAATATGCCGCTTGAGTCTGTGTTTATGTTGGGGAGACGGGGTTCCCACAGGCTATGCCCCTGCTACAGGCATCCTATCTACCACTTAGAAGGCAATTTTGTAGTCTAACATAAAGCCTGCCAGGAATCAATCTCCCTTCTAAGCACAAAGATGCTTAGAAATCATGGAACCAATTCTACTTTTACAAATAGGGAAATTGAGACCCTATCATACTTGACCTGCCCTAAGTAACACAATTAGAGCTATTGCTTATACAACCTCAGATTTTCATATTCAGTGTTAGCTTCTTTCCCAGTCGAGCCTGAAGCCTTCTTACCGAATCCCTGGCCAAAGTCTAGATCCCAGGCTTTCAGGGGAAAAGAATCTAGTACACTGAAAAAACTTCAAGTTAGACCCTTAAGACCTACTAGTTTTGAAAATTTAGGAGGGAGAAGCGGGAATGGCTCTGTGGTTTCAGATTAGTTCTGTAAGAGTAGCGGCCTGTGCCTTTAAGAGCCAGCAAACCGGGGCCAGCTGAGGACACTGGTTCAGGACCGAGTCACGTGCCAGCGCCTGCTTTTTTTTCCTGCTCTCATCCTGGCTCCCGCAAGTTCCCTCAGGCCCCGCCTCCTCCCTCGTGACCGCGCGTGCGCAGAGCGCCAAGCACGGAGGAGGGAGGCGAGGACTCACGTGGCGCGGGAATGTGCGGCTGGAGAGTGGAGGGCCCGGGTTCTGCCCCAAGGCCCTACCCGGGGCGCTCAAATCCAGGAATTCAAGACTTGCAGTCAGACCCTGGAGACCCCAAGGTGCTCAAGGGGGCACATATCTTTGCTCTCGGTACCTCGGATCCCTCAAACCTCTTAACTTATATAGGTCCAGCCCCTCCAGCCCACCACCCCCTCCAGTCTCTCTGGGAAACACAGCAGAAGGTTCTCGACCAGGCGCCCAGCCCCACACCACCAGGATACATGTGATTAAGGGATCTCGAGCCTCTCCTCTCCCAAGAACGAAGGAAGATGGGCCTTCAATGAAAGACCCGCAACAAGATGTCGGACTTTCTCCCCTCTGGAGGACTCCAGGACCCCAGGCCCCAGCCTCCACCGAGGATCCAGCAACCAGGGCTGCCAGTGCTCGCCTTGTTCCTTGTAGGAGGCCTAGGAGTTCCCAGCCTGGCCAGCTCCAGATTCCAGGCTGGGATCGTGGGGCCCAGTCCATTTCCCAGTAAATAACTCAAATGTTAATGGGCTCCCAGTCCCGGTTCTGCCAGTGACCGGACCCTTTGCCCCCGCGTCCCACACAGAAAGTCCACGCTACCTCCCCACGGGGCAGGCTTGCTGGAATGTGGGGTCCTAAGTCCCTCCTCTCCTATGGATCCAGAAGACCTAGTTCTTGGTCCATTAGGGGGACCCCGAATTCGGGCGCCCAGCTCCGTCCCACCGTCCCGGCCCCCGTGTCGCACGGCCACGCCCTCTGGAGGCTAGGCCCCGCCCCGCCAGGGTCCTGCCCCGCCCCCGCCGCCGCACCTGCGCGGTGGCCGCCGGCGGCCCCGAGGGCAGCCCGGGCCGGGGCGTGCCCCGGCGAGGAGCGGGGGGAAGCCGAGCTGCAGGAGCCGGGCCCCGGGGAGGGTGCGGGCGTGCGCACGGGTGAGGGCGCCGGTGACGGGCCGCCGGGGGGCGGCGGGCTGGGCGGGAGCCCGTGCTCCAGCAGGAAGGCGTCCAGGTCCACGTACTCCACGTCGCCGAACGGCAGCGTCCGCTCCCACAGCAGCGGCGCCAACAGAGCCGGGCCGGGCGCGGCCCCTGGGCGCCCTCGCGGGGACCCGCCGCCCACCACCGCCCCAGCTGGGGCATCCGCGGGGCCCGCCGTCTCCAGGCCCGGCCCGGAGACCGTGGCTGCGGGCGGAGCCGCCTTGCGCTCCTTTTCCTTCAGGAGACCTGCGGGCCAGGGAAAGACCGGGCAGAGTGGAGAGGGAGAGGAAGATAGACAAGGACAGAAGACCCCCCGAGTCAGACAAGAGGAGGAGGGGGATGGAGCCCCACACGGAGGAGATCCAGAGAAAGAGGGGCAGATTGGGAGAGAGAGACCAAAGAGGGAATGCAAGGACCCAGAGAGAGAGAGACCCAGAGCGAAAGTAAAGGGACAGGGGCGGCAGAGACCGAGAGAGGGACGGAGACTCAGAAAGAGGGAAGGACAGAGATGCAGAGAGAGAAGGAGAGCAGAGCAGAGCAGAGGGGGCAGAGATCCGGGAAGGGACAGTGACACGGAGGGGGGACGGAAGTTCAGACACAGGAGAGGTGGAGGGTTGGACAGGTGAGAGAAAAAATGACAGCTCTGTAATTCCTCTGTAACCTACCCCCCCACTCCCTGCGCACTGTACCCCTTTTTCCCCGCCCCCACACTCGATAAGGGGCAGGAAGGGGCTCTATTCCTGGGGCACATTCCTCATCCCTCGACGCCATGTGACCCCAGGAGGCCCCGCCTAGGCCCGTGTCACCACCGTGTGAGCATCCGACACGCCCCCTCCCTCCTCCCTGAACATCGGGGGTCCAGACTGATGGAACTGAGGAAGAGGGGACGGGTGCCAAGATTCGGGGGTCCTGAGGGAGGAGGAAAAGGGAACCTGGATTCCTGGGACCTCGGGGTAAACGGGCTTGTAAACCAAGTACTCTGGGGTGCTAGGAGCTCGGGGAGCTAGAGGCCTACACACCGGAGTAATCGGGTAGATAAAGGTTGGGAAATTGAACTCTCGGCACGCAGGAGGGCGCTGTGACACCCCCTCCCTTCCCCTCCTAGTACTTGAATCCCTAAGGGAATGGGGGTGTTCCTGAGCTGGGCGAGGTGGGGGCTAGAACTCACAGCTGGCTGGCTCTTTGGGCTTGCTGGTCCCCTGCAGCAGGCTCCGCAACCCAAGCAGCGGCCCTCCTCCAGGGGGGGCCCCGGCCGGGCCGCCCAGCAGCACGGGGGCCGGGGTCCTGTCGCTCACGGGCCGCGCCATGGTCGGGCACCTGCCCGCCGGCTCACGGGTACATGGAGCAGCGAAGGGCTGGCCGGTGGGTCAGCGGCACACTTCTGTGGTTCTGGCGAGTGTTTGCCCAGGGCCGGGCGAGCGGATCTTGCAAACCTCCAGTATCAGCACACTGCCAGTCCTAGGAGCGACGGGGGTTTGGAGTCCTCGGCGCAGAAACGTACAACTCAAGAGGGTCCCCGTAGATCATGCAGTCTTGGGTGAGGGGGTGATCAAATCAGGCGATCGGCTCTTTCCGACGAAGGTTCAAGGGAATATTAGGTGCTTCTTTTACCAGGTGGGCGAGTCTGGCTCCTGCAAAATCTGCAGCTCTCTCCACCGAAGGCGCTTTGCAATCTGCACCAAGAGGTGTGCTCAAAGGGGCGGGGGAGGGGGCAGGAGGAGGCGGCCGCCTTGAGGCGTGGCCAAAGCAAACTTCTTTCGCGGAAAAAAAAAAAAGCCAAACCAAAACACCCGACGCCACAGAGCGCACCCCTCCTCTCGATCCCCTCCCGCACTCACCCTGCCCCGCCCGCTTCTAGGGCCCTGCACCCCAGCCGCGTGCCTAGGTTGAAAGCGCTGGCCAATCGCGTCTGGACCCCTCGAGACGCACAGCCAATGGGACCCCTGGATCCGCCAAAGCCCGGGAGGGCGCGTGAGGGGCTCTGCGAGAAGTTGCCTAGTCTTTCGGAGAGAGGCGGGACCCTGACCTACATTTGCCCAATGGGAGAAGGTGCTGGGGGCGGGACAGTGACCCAGTTCGGGCCAATGAGGCAGGCGAGGGGGGGAAGCACATGGCTCAGCGCGTGCCTCCTGACGCGGGGAGGGGTGGTGGTGGAGGGAAATGCCGCTTAAAGGAGCCGCACACCCAAATGACTGTTTTGGGCAACAGGAGGCCAAAAATACGAGTCGTGCGGCTTATGATGTGGGAGACTGGTTTCCAGAAGAAAGCTGCTATTCTTAATCCCCTAATGTTCCCCCGCCGCGCCTAAATCAGACCACTGAGAAACAGGAAGTATTCTGTCCCTTTAATAGCTTTGTTTTGGGGGTGACTCCCCTCCCCTTGTGGGTAGGCTTGGGAAGAGCAGGCGCAGTCCTCAGTGGGGAATCTCAGCGACCTTGAGGGGTACCATCCACTGTAAGATAGAAGACACCGTTGGGGGGGGGGTGAGGGGGCGTTAATTTAGGCAAGAGAGGATGGACCGTGCAGGGGTGTATCGGGGCGTGCAGGAGGCGGGGGCTGAACCGCGTAGGGTTTGACCACAGGGAGGCTGCGAAGGGGGAACCGGAATGTACTAGGATAAGAAACGGGGGAGGGAGCGATGGATTCGGGCTGGCCCTGGGCTGAACCACAGAGAGGCCGCAGGAGGGTGGAATGGGGACGTCGGGTGACAGCATCAGGCTGAACCAAGTGAAGCTATTCCGGGAGGAGGCGTGGGGGTGGGGGGGACGGGGTGCTGTCTGGGCTGTACCAAGTTGAGAAACCAGAGAGGTGACCGTTAGATCACTGAGCTGAATCACAAGAGACAGTAGGCAGGGAAGGAGGTTGTACCAAGTTGAGTCTCAATAAAGGGGGAGCAGCAAAGGGTTGTACCCATGGAAACAAGAAAAAGGTACGGACTGTAAAGTACTATAAAGTCATAATAACAGCAACGACAAAGTCAGGGGATTCAGGTGGTTATATACCAAGTTCAGAGTTGTAAGCAATGAAGAGGAAAAACAAATCAAGGACCAGCAATGCTCTATGGCCGGGAGGCGGACTGTACCACGTTGACACAGGGATAAGACAGAGAGAAGCAGGGAGGAGCCAGGAGGCTGGACAGTACAAAAGCAGCAAGTGTCGGGGAGGGAAGGGGTCGGACTGTATCATACTGACACATCAAGGGGAGACACATAGGCAGGTTAGACCAAGACGTGGAAGGGGTTCCGACTGGACCATACCATGCAGGCGGTAGTTGGGGCCTCGGCAGCGCCTCTCGGGGTGCCGGGGGTCCCTGTTGCCCCTCAAGGCCCTGTGAGCCAAAGGCTGCAGGGGCCGGCCGTTACCACTGAGGCTCTGGAAGATCTGGGATGGAGGATTCTGGCTCAGGAGTCTCAGGGAGTGCATCTGCCATGGAGGGGAGTGGGAAACTGGGAGTGAATAATGCAGGGTCCCGAGCACTGGCAGTCCTTGAGCACTGGCCATCCGTGTGGAGCATCGCTCAGATCCCTCCCACCTTGCAGGGTGATGAGACCCTCTTTGGCCCTTGAATGGGGTCAGAGAGAGGGAAGGAGGGTAGATGAGGCAAGGAGATCCCCAGGTCTGGGGGTCACCTGGAGGGAAGTGATATTGAGGACCCGGTCAATGAGGATCCAGGTGACCGTCTCTGAGCAGGGTGGGGTGCTGAGAGAGCCCTGATAGGTGATGAAGCCGAAGGATTCTGGGAACAGGAGCTCCAGGCTCAGGTCTTGAAGAAAGTAGGCATCATCTGTGGGAACACCAGGCCAGAGTGAAGAAGGGTGCCTCATGTACCAGTCCTGACACAGCAGGGACTTACTCTTGTAAGAGATGCGGGTGATGGTGTCCCGGTTAAGGAGGCGGCTGAGGAATGGGTTTGAGCTGCCAGCCACCTGTATTGGAGGAGACATGAGGAAGCAGGAGCCCATAAGTTCAAGTCCCTAACTCCTTCCTCTCCCACAACCCAGGAGTCTGGGCCTCCCAGCTTGCTCTCCCTCAGACCCCAGATTCCCAGTACCAGAACTTCCCGCCCTCTGACTCTTGCCTGGGCTCACATTGACAAAGAGGCTGAGAATAGCCAGGCCATTGGGGCCCCGGGAGGCAGCGCTGAAGTTCCCGTAGAGTTCTTGGTTGAAATGGATGAGCTGCACCTGAGGGGAGCACAAAGAGTGGGGGGTCCCCCAGCAGAAGGGAAGGAGAGAATGGGATTTTGGGGGTCCCAAGTCAGGTCAAGGATGAATGGGGGCAGGCAGCTCTACGGAGTACAATGGGGTGAGGCCTTAAGAGGAGGGTGAGGGAGCAAGAGCTAGGTTGACTTAGGGCAAAAGTCAAGAATCAGCAGTCCATGGCCACCACCTCAGCAGAGAAACCCTGGTGGTTGATCTGGTGCTCCGAGCCAGCTCCGTCACGTGCTCCAAATAGCAGTCGCAGTTCACTGAGTCGGTGGCTGTAAAGGAGGGGACCCCCAGACACATTGACCACAGGCCGGGAGGCAGGCAGGAAGGAGACATGGCGACCAGTATTGTACAGGGTTCCCCGGAGCTGTGGGAAAGGTGGAAGCTGTCACTGGGACATGGAGAATTTTCTTCCCTCCTGTTTTCCACTCCCACATTTTACATTGCCAACAATCGCTTCATCATCCTGCAGAGTTTGGACACCAGCACCTTCCACGCTCTGTGCTGGACTGTGGCAGGTGCTCAATATTGGTGAATTCATTTAATTAACACATATTTATTAAACTGCTAATCTATGCCATGGAAGCAAGTAAGAGAGCAATGAAGAAGCAGACAGAAAGCCTGGGCCCCACAGCTATGTTCTAATGGAGACAATAAATACTAAATCACTAACTGCTGAATTAACAACATTCAGCTCCTACTGGGAAGAACTGGCAGCTCTGAGAAAATGCAATGGAAAACCTGGCCTAGATTAGGAGTGTGAGGTGTTGGGGGAGGGGCTTCCATGAGGAAGTGACATTTGAATGGAGACTTGAGGATGAGTCAGGGTTAATTGCAAAGAGCAGGGAGAAGGACATTCCAGGAGGTAAGAGGTAGCAGCAAGTACAAAGGTCCTGGGGTGGCCTCTTTTAGTGACAGCTAAGAGGCCAGTTGGAATAGTACCCAGAGAAAAAAGGAGTGATGATGGAGCCAGATGGTGCAGGATCTAGTGGGGGAATGATGGGGTGTTTGTATTTTTATTTAAATAATTGAGTGTATATTATATGTATATATATATAGAGAGAGACTCTTCCTACATGCTAAGTGCTACATTAACTTTTGCTATTTTTGTTATTGTTATTTAAGCTAATAGAAACATTTTGAGCAGGGGAGTGGTATGAGCTGGTTTGTATTTTTAAACATCTCAGTGACTGGGGGTTGGTGAATGGATTGCAGGAGGAGAAAGGCAGACCAGTGAGGAAGCCATGACACCAGTTGAGGTACAAAAGGATGGTGGGGAGAATTTTAAAAGACTTGAATAGTATTTAGTAGGGAGAATAGAAAAGACAGGGACTGGAAATGGGGGTGAGGGGAAGCACAAGACAGGGTAGAGTTCTGTGACTTCTGGCTTCTGGGGTTGCTGAATAAAGAGTGGTGTGGGCTCTCATAAAAAATGGTTTTGCAAAGTGAGCCAGAGCAAGGATTGTGGTACCACACTGCCTGGGTTTGAATCCCAGTGCTGGCACTCTAACTGTGGCCTCAGCAAGTAACTTAACCTTTCTGTGCCTAGATTTCTACATTCAAAAAGTAATAACAGCTCCTATTTCAAGGGGTTGCCTTACAGATAGAGGGTTTATCAGATTTTTTTAAACAGTGCGTGGCAAGGGAAAATGGTTTTTTTTATCATTGCTTCTACACAGATGGGAATACTAGGGAGCCATATTTGGGAAGAGAAGAACAGGTGATTCATTTTAAAGTGTAAGGAGCCATTCTCCATCCTACTGCGTACCCTTCCTCCTCCAAGGTTGACCTCCCACTTCAGCACCCCTCCAAACCCCCACTCATGTCCATTCCCTATGGTTTTGGTAACCCCAAATCCCACCAAGCCTCTTACCTTCTCTCCCCCAGTGCTGAGTCTCAGTGGGGGCAGGAAGGGATCATAAAGGACCCTCTTCAGCTCCACATCCACAGGGCTCTGCCTCTTCCCCACGGCACACAAACTCCAGGCTGCATTCACCAGGCCCCAGAAGGGCGGCCCTGGGGGCAGGGGTGTGGCAGGGAGGAAAGGGTGTCAGAAATAGCAACTGGATCCCAATTTCCTCCTAAGAAGGCTATGGTCTGCATTCCTAGATCTCAGAATAGGAAGGGATTGGCACCTGGACTTTGGCGTCTGAGTGAGGAGGGGGCTTGGATCCAAAGTTCAGGGCCCCAGGAGAATCTTGGAGGAATTTTCTAAAAACCTCTTACCTCCAAGTGGCTATTGGATCAGACCTAAGTCATTGGTGAAGGAACTACAAGTCCCAGCAGGCCCCAGGGCTGCCAGTTTCCCCATCCACTGCCTGCCTGCCTGCCCCAGAGCCCATGGGAGTTGTAGTTCTTTCAGTCTCCCCTTGTCCCACAGCTGGATAAGGAATGCTTTGGAGAGAGGAGTTGCAAGAGGATACTGGAGAAATTGGGGGGTGGGGGGGGAGGGTCACTGAGCCTCTGTTTCTCAGCAGGAACCCAGGACCTACCTGTCTTTTTCCCTGCAAAGGCACACACAAGCTAGATCTTCCACCCCCACACTCTTTCCTTCCACTCACTCCCACTCACTACTTGAAATGCGCATGTATAATGTCCCGTGGTGAGCCGCTGGGGTTCAGAGGCTGGGCCCAACTCCCGAGGGAGAGAAGAAGGGTCTGGGACTCCTGGGTCTTGGGGTGGGGAGGAGGAAAGATTCCTGGGTCTGAGCAAGGAGGACCCCGGTGGCCTGGGTCCCCACCCGGGCTGCACCTGGCACGAAGTTTCCCTGGAGATTATCCTTGTAGCTCCACCAGTCCTCTGGGTCAGGTGCTGGTCCAATGTGAGCTGGGGAGAGAGTAACCTGAACCCCTTTCCTTGGCACCCCCATCCCCACCTCTCCTGCCCCAACCCGCACCCCCCCCCAGGCCTTACCTGCCGCCCCCATTGCAGCCCAGAGTACCAGCGCTCCAGGGATGCTCAAATGAACAGCACCCCCCATACCCTGGGGACCCCTAAGATCCCTTCCCAAAATCCTGGCACCCCACACCACTGCCCCTTAGCTGCTCTCTCTCCTCGTGGTGGGACCCTGTCCCTCCAGGACTTCCAGCCTTGCTCTCCTCCCCACAGGGAGTCCCTGCTCCCTCAGTACTCTGACAGCTGGGACTGAAAGCTCCCCCAGACCCTCTCCACTCTCCCCTCTCTGTGCCTCGCCTCCTTCCTCTCCTCTTTCCCCCAGCCTCCCTCTATTTCCCAACCCTCCTACTCCTCTCTCTGCCTGCTGCTTCTCCCTCGGGTTACCTCTTGGTTTCTATCCACAACCCCCTCTCCGCTCTCTTTTCACTAAGCTCTCCCAAGCCACCTAACTCCATGTCTCCATCCTGCTTCCTTCACCTCCTCTCCACCCTCTCTCCTCCCCACCTCCTCTCCAGCCTCTTCCTTCTCCCTACTCTCCTTCTTCACCTCCTCCCTCTCTCCCTCTTTCCTCCTCCGTGCCAGCTTCTCTCTCTCTCACCCCCTCCTCTTCTGCCTCTTCTCTGTGTTTCTCTCGTCCCTTCCTCCCTCCTCCCCTCCCTCTCTCCCTCTCTTCTCTCTCCTCTTAGTGTGATTTAATTTTTTTTTTTTTGTCGTGGATGTTGGGCGGGGTGGGGGGAGGAGGAGTGTTGCTTTGACAGCACTAAAACTCCTGCGCCTGAGCCTGGCGTGTGTGGTGGCGGGGTGCCCCTGGGGCAGGACGAAGGGTTCTTGGGGGGCTGGTCCCCAGCTCCCTGCAGCGCTGGGGCCGTGGGGGCGGGGTGGTCCGACACCTAGGGCCGGGAGCTGCCAGTTGCCAACCTCCGCAGAAAAGGGAAGGGGGAGCGCTTAAGGTGGAGCTGGGAGAGGGCTCGAAGTCTCCGCGTGCAGGTTGCTGGCGCCGGAAGATCGGGGTGCCCCAGCCCCCGGAGATCCCGTGGGAGCCCCACTAGCGCCTGCAGCCCCCACCTAATGCTCCGCTGGGTCCCCGCAGAGGGCTGCCTTAACGCGACTGACGGATCCCCTGGGAGACTGGGGTGCGGTGAGTCCCGCTGGCCAGGAGAGGGAAGCAGAGGCCTGGAGAGAGACTGAGAGACACAGAGAGGAGGGGAGGAGCGGCTGGGAAAACCAAGGCTAGAGCCAGAGGTGAGGTCGGAGAACTGCGGAGGCGGAAGGGAAGGGTGGCCTGGGAGAGACAGCGGGAGACTGGGCGGGGGCGGCTAGCTAGTTAGAGACGGGAGGGCGGAGGGGCAGGGGAAGAGGGCCTGACACTCTCTAAAGGAGAGATGGAGGCGATGGGGCCGGAGAGACGCACACACCGAGAAAGGCGCGCAGGAACATCTATAAATAGAGACATTCATGCAGAGAAAGATCTCCACAGAGAGGAAGAAGATAGAGGTAGAGAGACCCAGAAAAATGCTGGCTGACATAAAGGGAGAAACTACAGGGCATCCAGAGACAGAGAGTTGCAAAGAGACATCCAGGCTTCTAGAGATGGGGAGGGTGGAAGGCAGGGGATAGCCAGACAGGGACGCCCAGGGGACTCAGGTAGAGTAGGCACACAGAAAACATGAGAAAGTATGTGTTTAACTCTCCATTGCTGTGCAACAAATTACAAAAAGGATAATGGTGTAATGCAACAAACCAACCCTCAAAGTTTTTCAGGGTTAGGAATTTGGGAGTAATTTAGCTGGCTGGGGGTCTCTTGCCCAGTAAGTTCTTGGCCAGGCCCTTAGCATTTGGGGGAATTCCCAGTGCCCTATGCCACCTTCGTTGACCCTTAGCTTTTACTAGTAAGACATTGTGTCCTTGTGTATGCTTCGCTGAGGGCCCAGACCTGGCTCATCTCTGAGCTGCCAGCATTGCCCTGCTCACCAGCACAGAGCTGCCCTGAGGAGAGAAATCAGGCATGACTAGATGAGATGAAGGGCCTGCTGTCTTTCCCTAGAGAGGCTGGTCCTCTTCCACATGCCTAGAAGCCACTTGCATTTTCTGTAATACTCTCTTCCCACCCGAGGCCCTCTGGCCTCTGGGCCTTTGCCCAAGGTCCAGAATTAGAAGGGCACAGGCCCCTCTAACTGGGGCTTTCCCCCACTCTCCCCTCCCTTTCCTGCTTGGATGCATTCCTACTTGGACTTCTGTGCGCTTCAGAAATCTGCTCTTCCAGGAAGATGTTAGCATTTCTGAGGTGGGCAAGGTCCTCCCCTGGGTTCCGGAAGCCACCTGTGCTGCCTCCATTAGAGAGCACAGACTGGGCTTGGTGCCCAGAGGCGGAGGCCACAGTCAGGCCGGAGGTGGGTCCCAGATGTGAATTTCATGCCTATTTGTCTCGGGCGCTGGGAACAAAGTTGGGGACCTAAAGAACATATGGAGCTTGCCACGCTCCTCACTTTCATCTCCTACCTCCCTGGCCCCTGGGTAGGAGACAACAGGGCCTGGACTCTCCAGGCTTGCCTGGTTCCCATAGCCTCTTGGCCTCCTTAACCTGCTCTGCCTGCTGCCAACTCCCACTCCTTCCGAGAGTCCAGCAAAATCTTCCTGGTCAGTTTTCTCCTTCAGGGCTCTCTCCTCCCATGGAGGTATGACCAATAACAGCAAACTCAGATGACCCCAGCTCTGTGCCAAACACTGTTCTAAACCCTGTCCATGAACACAATAACACATTTAACTATTATGAGGATCATAGGTCCCGTTGGCTACTTCCTATTATTATCACCATCATCCCCAGTTTACAGATGAGAAAACTAAGGGACACAGAGGGATCTGAACCCAGGCAGTCTGACTCCAGAATTCAGATTCTTCTTGAAAATTCTCTTGAGAGGGGCCTGGTGGCGCAGTGGGTTAAGTAATGCACTATGAAGCAAACCACAGCCACTGCAGCACGAGTTCGATCCCTGCCACCAGCCAGGGGGGTGATCCACATGGTGCAGCAGACCTCTCCTGCCATGTCCACTGCTCCCCTCAGCAGTGTGTTTCAGTTGATCTGCCTGTTCTCCCCACTCTGTCTCTGGTGAATCCTCTCATCCCCTGCACCTCTGGCCTGTACCCCAGTTCTTGTATGCATAAATAAAATAAATCTTTAAAAGAAAATGCCTTGAGAACTGCAACTAACAATTAAAAGGGTACCCCTTACTCTGGTCTCAGCTAAGGGGTACAAAGGAAAAAAAAATAACCCAGACACAGCTGGACTGGTCTTGTCAAGAAGCTGCATCAACAGTAAGAAAAAAGATTCCTGGGTCTCCCTGGTGGGGCAGCAGGTTGAACTATGAAGTATCCACAGTGAAGCATCCACAGCACAGCAGTGCCAGTTCCATCCGCGGCCAGGGAGGGGACCCACATGGCACAGCAGACCTCTCCTGTCTCGCCTGCTGCTCCCCTCAGCAGTGTGCTTCAGTCCATCTGCCTGTTCTACTCCCTGCTCTGTCTCTGGTGATTCTTCTCACCTCCTGTGACTCTGGCCTGTACCCCAGCTCTTGTATGCATAAATAAATAAATTTTATAACAAAAAACAAAAAGCTTCCATTGGGCAAATCAGTAACCTCAAATAAAGATAGACTTTAAGGCTTTTGGCACTGCTAAAACTCCCAGTCCCCAGAGAGAAGGCTCCAAAGAGGCAGGGTAAATACTAGTAACCTTCCTTGTTTTCTTCAATAAGTAGACAACATCAGATAGATACATTACCCAGATACACACCCAGACTTTTCCTATAAAAATACTTGAAAATGTAAAATGGGGCCTCCCTGGTGGTGCAAGGGGTTAAGGCGCAGCACTATGAAGCTGTCTTCAACCTCTGCAGCATGAGTTCAATCCCCAGCCAGGAAACAGACCCCACAGGGCTCAGCAGACCTCTTCTGTCTCCCCACTGCTCCTCTCAGCAGTGGATTTCAGTCAGTCCACCTGTTCTTTTTTTTTTTTTAATGAATTGCTATTTTTTTAAAAGATTTTATTTATTTTATGCACATAAGAACTGGTGTACAGGCCAGAGGCTAGGTAGTGAGAGGATTCACCAAAGACAGAGCGGGGAGCTGAACAGGCAGATGTACTGAAATACACTGCTAAGGAGAGCAGCAGGTAAGACAGGAGAGGTCTGCTGTGCCATGTGGGTCCCCTCCCTAATCAGGATTGAACTCCCAGTGCAGTGGCTGCAGAAGCTCCACCGTGGGGCACTCAACCCCTTGCGCCACCAGGGAGGCCCAGTCCATCTGTTCTGCTTCTGGGTCTGTCTCTGGTGAATCCTGTCACCCCATCCCCCCACCTCTGGCCTACACCCAGCCTTTGTATGCATAAATAAATACATATTTTAAAAATAAAAAAAGAAAATGTAAAATGTTTTCCTTGCAGAGTATATAAAATTCTCCTGGTGAGGTTCAGAATTTGGATAGTTTTCCCAGAGCTCTCTGGAGGTTGTTCCCTGGCTCAATTCTTCATACTTGAGCAGTGCTGTCCTATAGAATTTTCTACCATGGTGGAAATGTCTATATCTGTTCTATTCAATATACTAACCACCGGTCACTTGGAAATGGTAATGATTGAGGAACTTTACATCTTGCTTAATTTTAATCAATAATCAGTGATTATTGTACTGGTAGCTCAGCTCTAAGGAACAAGATTTGAATATCTGCTACCTGCTGTGTGTCTGTTGCTAAGTCTCCTTTTCTCTGAGTGGCAGTTTCTTCGGTTCCCATCCTGTTCTTCACTGAAAAGTTGATTAACTATTCTGGCCCAACCCAAACGGAGTTTCTTTTCTTTTCTTTTTTTTTAATAAAAGATTTATTTTTATTTACTTATGCATACAAGAACTGGAATGTAGGCCAGAGGTGTGGGGGGTGAGAGGATTCACCAGAGACAGACTGGGGAACAGAACAGATGGATCTACTGAAATGCACTGCTGAGGAGAGTGGTGGGCCAGACTGGAGAGCTGCTGTGCCATGTGGGTCAGCTCCCTGGCCAGGTATGGAACTCATGTTACAGTGGCTGCCAATATCTTGATACCATTAAGACTTTAACCCCTGCACCAGCAGGGAGGCCCCCCGAAACTGAGTTTGAATCTCTGTCCCCACCTCTACGTAGTGCCGCCCTCAGTTTCTTCATCTGTATAATGGACATAATAACATCTATTATTCAATAATGGTAGTCAAAATAATATCTAAAAATAATAAAGAATACCTATTTATTCAATAAATATTTATTAAGTACCTATTATGTCGTAGTGCCTGGGGTAAAAACGTTGAACAAAGCACGTATAAATCTAAGATCAGGACAGCAGGTGGTAGAAGGGAATGCCATTGCCCAGACATTATCTGTTTCCAGTCTCAGCCTCTCTATTCCTAGAAAGGCCATAAGGCTGCTCTGCATAGCATCTCATGATGTCATAGTTTACTCTGGGTTCTGATTGGCTGAGGGTCTAACATCAAAGCAGTTCAGCTAATTTCCCTCCCTAAAGCCTTTCTTTTTTTCCCCTTGATACCAAAAAACCTGTTTAATTGGATCGAAGGCAATCCAGAATTAAAGACAATATAGGCACCCCACTTGCAGCTAGGTAAGGTCATGTGGCTAAATTCTGGCCAGTGATAACAGAGGGGTTGTGCACCTTTTGGAATACACCCCTGTAAGACAGCTGTGGGGCTTTCTGACCTTTTTATTTGGCCTTCTCCATCTTGCTACATGGATACACATGTGATGGCCGGAGCATTAGCTGCTGTTTTGTACCATAGGACAAATCCTGGTGGAGAGGAAAACTAGAAGGTTCCTGATAGCTTGACTATCTCCAGACTTTTCTAATGAAGGAGAGAAATAAATTCCTACCTTGGTTAATCCACTTTTATTTGAGGTTTATTATAACTCTTAATAATATAGATATTTATGGCACCATTTCAAATTCAGTTAGGCTGCAAGTTAACCCCATTCAATTACCAGTTTTTCAACAGTTGTTAATGAGCATATATTATATGTTGTGTACTTTTCTAGATGCAGGGGATACAGCCATGAACAAAACAAAATTCCTGTTTCCATAGAACTCACTTTCTAGTAGAAGAAACAAAAATAGTAAACAACTAGACATATGTTTAGTAAATCAGTTGGTGATAAATGCTAAAAAGAAGAAGAGAGAGGGGTAAAGGACAGAGAATGACTGGTGGGAGCTGCTGCTTAGGCTGGTCGGGAAAGTTCTGTGGTGTATCTAGAATTCACCCATATCTTTTTGTGGTAGGCAGAATAATGACCTCCCAAATATGCCCACGCTCTAATCTTGGAACTCATGAATATGTTACGTTACATGGCAAAAGATACCTTGCAAATGTGATTAAGGTTTTTTTTAAAGATTTATTTTTAATTATTTATGTATACAAGAACTGGGCCAGAGGTGCAGGGGGTGAGAGGATTCACTAGAGACAGAGTGGGGAGCAGAACAGGCAGATCGACTGAAATACACTGCTGAGGGGAGCAGTGGGGAGACAGGAGAGGTCTGCTGGGCTATGTGGGTCACCTCCCTGGCTGGGAATGGAACTCACGTCTCAGTGGCTGGCAATAGCTTGATAGCTCTGAGACTTTAACCCTTGTGCCACCAGGGAGGCCTGTGATTAAGTTTTTTACTTTGAGATGGGAATGTAATAGGGTGATCCCCAGGAAAGGGGGAAGTTCCAGGATCTCAGTCCTAAGTAAGATGGAGCTGAGCAGGGAGAAGAAGATGCAGGAAAGGTGATTGGAAGACAGAAGGAAGGAAGGGAGGGAGGAAGGGAAGGAGGGAGGGAGGGAGGGAGGGAGGGAGGGAGGGAGGGAGGGAGGGAGGGAGGGAGGGAGGGAG
>JAGFMF010011469.1:263545-284305 GCA_019455555.1 Galemys pyrenaicus
GCAGCTTTCATCTTGATTTTGATTTTGCTCTTTTCCTCCCAGGTTTGTCTGACTCTTTCTGACCCTTTTCTATGGGTCTCTACTGAAAGGTCCTTTAGACTTGTGGCAGGCTTTTGGGCCTTATTTTGGGTCAATCCTATTTGGCTGGGTGCTTGGCCTTTAAACTGTTAAGATAATAAATTTTGTTGTTTTGGTTGCTGCCTTTGTGGTAATTGGTTATGGTAGCAATAGAAAACTAATATACAGATGTTTCTGAGCACATAGAAGAATTCTTCTTCCCCTCCTTCATGCCATTGGGTGGAACCGCTTGAATAATTAGCTGTGAGCAGAAGGTCTGGAGTCATTCAAGGAAAGTCAAGAGTTTTGCACATACTAGTTGCATGTCTGACTTTATTTTTTTTAAGGTTTACTTATTTTTTTTTAAGATTTTATTTATTTATGTATATCATAGCTGGGGTACAGGCCAGAGTCCAGGGAGGTAAGAGGATTCACCAGAGAAAGAGTGGGGGGCAGAACAGGCAGATCTACAGAAATATACTGCTAAGGGGAGCAGTGGGGGAGACAGGAGAGGTCTACTATGCCATATGGGTCACCTCCCTGGCCAGAGATCAAACGCATGCTGCAGTGATTGCAGATAGTCTCATAGTGCTGATACTTAACCCCTTGGGCCACCAGAAAGGCCCCTGGCTTAAGTTTTAAAGCTCTTATCCTTTCTCCAGTGAACACTCTAAGGGGGCAGTGGGGAGAATGGTGTGCAGACTACTGCAATAAATCAGGCAAATTATGGTGACGGCTTGGACCGAGGTGGTAGTGATGGAAATGGTAGAATTATGAACATATTTAATAGCATGTACACACTTTGCTGCTGGACTGTTACTGAGGGCAGAGTGATGGAGTCGGTACCCAATTGAACCAGCTTCCAGAAAGAACAAAGGAATAGAGTTTTGATGAACTAGAGAACACTTCTTATTAAATGGCTTAAAGACTCCTAAGGCCTGCTTCAGAGATGTCCCACCCAACCGGAACCAAAGGCAAACTTCTCCAGATAGAGGATGCTGTTGGTAGCTTGGGGGTCAGTCACCTCCTAAAGACTGTTTCCTGCCTTTTTCAGTCGTATCAGGAGTTTACCCAAAACATTTATTTCCTGGAGGTGGAATGGATCTCTCTTCCTACTATCCAATGAGGCCCTGACTCCCCACTGAGGCCCATTTTTCTATCCACCCAAATGAACCTTAATTCATATCCCTTCCTTTAAGACGCCCTCAAAGTACACCCTCAATGATTCTACAAGGTCACCCAAATTTGAAACTGATTATATGTACAGGAAGCAGAGGTCAGGAAAACAATAAAGGTGCAAGGTCTCCATAATCTTCCATTTCGTAGCACATACTACAACTTCCTGCCTTTTTAGCCCCGCACCTCCGGCCTGTTGGTAACCAACTTTGAGTGGGGATAGAGTTGTGCTCTGCATCTGCTGTCTTTCCACTCCTTATCTCTCAATTGGATATTCTCTCAGGAAAGTGCTAAGGTTATGCTTCAGAACCAGGTTGGTTAACTCCAGTTAGAACTCTCAAATTCACTTCAAGAATCTTTATTCTTTACTCAGAGACCATATGAGCCCCAGTAGGAACCAAACAGTCCAAAATCTGGAACTTTCTGGAAGCCTGGTACTGCTGACCTTCCTTTCGGTGTATTTCCCGCTTTTTCTACCCACCTAGTGCCTCAGGCTTTTGACCAATCATCAGGCAATGCAAATCTGACTAGTACCCAGTTACGTCACATCAGCTCTTTCGCTGGACTGGCCATTTGTCTGGGGGCACTGCCATACTTTGACTTCAGATTGACTCAACACCTCCATTTGCTTCCCAGAGATACTCTCAGCATAAACCAGGGCTCTGTAGACAAAATTCCTCGAGACTTAAGACTTTATTGAGGGAAACAGCTGCATAGGTCACTGGGCCAACTATCCTAGTCAGAAAGCAAAGTCCTGCTTGAAGCTTACAGCTTTTGATTAACTGTCCCTCGTGAGGAAGGATGTTGGCGCATGGAAGTGACGTCAGGGCTCGGCGGCCTCTCATTGGCTCTCTCACAGACGGACCACACCGAGTGAGCAGGCTGCGTTCACGGTCACAACCCCGTGCTTTCACTGGCATTGGAGGCAGCCGAGCTGCGGCCTCGGTGCTTCGGCTCCAGCTCAGGGCTTGGTGTCACACGGCAGCCGCCAGCGTGTGCTTCCCGCTGCAACCGCCGCAGTGGCTGGGCCCAGCGCGGCCTCCAAGGTAGCGCGAGGCCGTGGCGGTCAAGGACTAGGCGCGTGGGGTCGGGACCACCGGCTGAGCTGCCCAAGAGTAGGTAGTCGCCACCGGGCCGCAGGCGCAAGCAGCCACAGGCCAAGTCGGCGCCTGGCACCCAGGCGTCCTGGCTGCCACTGCGCACGGGCCACGTCCGCTGCTTGTACACGGCCATTACGCGCAAGGCCAGCTGCCACCACGCAGGGCCTGCCACCTCAGATGCCAGCACCTGCGCGCGAAGAACTGTGGGAGGGAAATGTCAGGACTGGGCGGTGGGGATCCCGGTGGGGAAGAGCCTGACACCTGAGGGTGGGCTTCCAGGAAGGTGTCAGTAAAGAGTGAGACCTTGAACCTTTGAGGATGAGAGCCCGAGAATGTGGCCTCTGAGGGTGTGGAGATGGACCAGGCCTGCTGGAGGAGACATTGCCAAGGGAAGGAAGGTGGGCTTGTGAGTGTGAAGTGGGGACTTGTGATTGGGAAAGGGGAGGCAATAGGAGTCCCCTCCAGAGGAGGGGAGGCCAGATAGGGAGAGGGACCCAGGGGCCTGAGATATGTCAAGGTGGTGCATAAAGAAGCAGAGCTCTTGGAAGAGAGGGGTATTGTGTATTGTGGAGGTAGAATTTGGGGATAAATTGGGAGGGGGAGTCCAGAAAGCATCCAATCCCTAGAACCCAAGATTTGAGGTCTTACTGATAGTGATTCAGAAAAATGTACCTTCTGAGGGAAGTGAGGTGAGATGTGGGGGAGGGGGAAGAAGACTGGCTAGCAGGCTGGATTTATGGAGCAGATCTCAGTGGGAGGTATGGGGAGAAGGCTCTACAATGCAAGACCTAGAACACTAATCGCCACATGATTCCCCACAGGGAGGAGAGGTCCTGGGGTCCTCGACCATCAAGGGGAGTAACGGGTTGGTTTGGCTTCATGGGTTGGGCTCATCTGCAGAGAGCTGAGATATCTGAGCTCACAGACTTGGGGTCAAGGGACTGGTGTGTACTGAAGAATTAGGAAATTGTGGGAGGAGGCTCTGTGGGAATGGGGCTAAGTCTCAGCTATCTGGGACCATGAAGGGGGAATTAAAAGTGTCCAAGAGGGGCAGGAGAGGGCAAGGGCCCATTCCATTCTGCCATTTCCCTTTCTCCCACCCCAGGAGGCTACCTCCCTCCCTCACAGGAACAGAAGAGAGTGAACCTCTACAAAACGTGAGGAAACAGGAGACATAGGAAGGTAGTGAACACCCCCTTCCCCCACTGTTTCTCCCCACACTCACCATAGTCCTGTTGGCAGTACCTCCGGAGGCTCATGTGTACCCTGGTGTCCGAGATATTGCAGTAGTTTCGACACTGAGGGTCTGGAGAGGGTCAGGCTGCTGTGGTGGGCTCAGAACTGGGCCACAGAGCCTGCCCCTGCCCATCCCCTAAACCAGCTGGAAGGCCCAGACCATTGCACTGGGCTCAGTGGGCCATCCCCATTGGTATCCCCCACCTGGGGCCCCCGTTACCCCATCTTCCGGCTCCCTTTTTGCCAGGGGTCTCCAGCTCGCCTGTCTTACCAGTGCTGTAAGCACCAGGCGTTGTGGCAAGGGTGGTTGTTGCCTCTGGAATTCCTGTGAAAGACCGAAGGAGAAACCGATCCTCAGCCACTATATACACACACCCCTCCCCCAGAGAATCGGGGCAACTAAACCCCAAGTATCTAGTCCCTTAAGGCAAATACTTGCCCTCTCCTCTCCCACATCTGGAGTCCTAGTCCCTGGCTGCTGCTCCTGGGAGAAGAGTCCAGGCCTAGCCTCCTCCCTCAGACCCAGGAGCCCAGGCCCCCAGCCTCTTTTTCCCCAAGACTGAGGAGTCTGGAATTTCAGTCCCACCTTTCCCAGGGAACCAGAATTTGGCTTCCAGCCTTTAACTGCCACCCTCTGGGACCTAGCACTCACCATAGTCCCGCCACCCCCCCCATCGTGCCCCTCTGCCCCCCCCCCCACTCACTCTGGCAGGGCATCCTGGGGGAGTGGCTCTGCTGGTAGCCAGGACCACAGCGATTGCAGGTTAGGCCGATGACCCCTAACTTGCAGGAGCACTGCCCACTGGTCTGGTTGCAGGTGCCACCTGTTGCCCCAATAGGGTGGCACTGGCAGGCTGTGTGAGGAGAGGAGCTGGGAATGTGGGGGGGCTGGGCCTCAGGTACTCCCACCCTGCTCTCCAGCACCCCCTCCCTCAGGCCCCTGGAGTCTAGGCCCTAGCTCCCCTCCCTCAGGCCAGGAGTCCGAACCCCCAGCCCCTCCTCCCTCAGACCCTGTTCCCTAAACCAGTCAGGTTGCACTCACCCCTGCAAGCCTGGCGGCTGGTGAGAGGCTGGCTGGGGTCCCTCCAGAAGCCTGGCTGGCAGTAGTGGCAGTGCCGCCCAGCCGTGTGGTGGCGGCACCTCTCACAGATGCCCCCACTCCGGCCCCCAGACAGCCTGAACAGCTCGGAGTTGAACCTGCAGCGGCGGGCGTGCTGGTTGCAGGAGCAGGCTGGGAGCAAGATGGCACAGGGTCACAGCAGGCCTTGGCATTCCCTTCCCGGGCTCCAGCTCTCTCCCCACTCTCCCAGGAAAAGAAGTAAAGTGGGGTACAGTGTCAGAGACTGGGGGCCCTGGGTCAGCCTGGGTCCCAAAACCTCTTCATCCTCAGCTTTATCATGGGTGCACGGCTCCTAAGCAGGGTCAGCTCTGGGGACTGCTGAACCTCCTGAATGAGGTAGGAGTGGGGGGCTTAAGCAGAGGGGCTGAGGGTAAGGTCAGAGCCCTGAGTGCACGTCTCGTCTGTGTCCCTGGGGCGAGCGCCTTCTTTCCTCGGCTCAGTGTCCTTCTGTAAAATGACAGAGCATTCCTTCACGAGCTTTAAATGAAACTGAATAGAAAGTGACCCCAGGGCCCTCCCTGGTGGCGCAGTGGGTTAAGCAATGCACTATGAAGCAAAACGCAGCCACTGCAGCATGAGTTCAATCCCTGCTGCCGGCCAGGGAGGGGACCCACATGGTGTGGCAGACCTCTCCTGCTGTGCCCGCTGCTCCCCTTAGCAGTGTGCTTCCATTGACCTGCCTGTTCTGCTCCCTGCTCTCTGTGGTGACTCCTCTCACCCCCCCATACCTCTGGCCTGTACCCCAGTGCTTGTATGCATAAATAAATAAATCTTTAAAAAAAAAAAAAGAAAGTGACCCCAGGGCCTGGCACGCCAGGTATCTGCTGGTTTAGAGCTTCGGCTGTCCAGGCCAGGTGCCAGGTGCTAAGGACTTGAAGTGGTTCGCTGTCCCTGCATTCTGTGAAAGGGGTCACCCACACCCCCATTTTACATACAGTGAGACACAGAGAGGTGAAGTCACCTGCCCAAGGTAACACAGCTAAGGGGTGGGAAGGGGTGAGGCCTCCTGACTGAAGTCTGCACTCAGCCACGTCTCTCGAGCTTCTCGAAAGATGATTAGTTAGTGGGCACATTTTTCTGGAGAGCGCTGATCAGGTTTGCTATGGAGGCTGCTCTCAAGCCTTCCTACCTGGCAGAATCACCCAGATCACTGAGAACAGCGGCTTCCTGGCCCGACCGCAGGCTTCTGCTGGGCCCGGGGACCTGTCTAGCCAGTGTCGGGAGAGATGTGCTGCAGGGGATTCACTCTTTAGAGAGTTCTGAGGAGATTTTTGACTCAAGGAGTTTGAGATGCCCAGAATGGGAGGTCTTAGGAGCCCAGAGGAGCCGTGGGGAGTCCTGGGAACTGAGTCAGCCGTGCATTCTCAGGAAAATAACACCCCCTCTCTGAGCTTCGGTTTTCTCCTGCAGTGGGGACTGTTACCCCCACGGTGGTGATGGCGTCTGAGGCGGCAGTGCTACTCAGATTGAGATTCTTGGGGAGAACACACTTGGGATTCTTTCTGAGTGAGGGGGACCACTCGCCCTCTGGAATCCAGGTTGGGGGGAGGGTTCCCCATCACACAGCTCTGCTGGTGTCTTAACCAGGTGCAGACGGTGTGTGCTGAGCCCTGAGGGAGAGCAGTTCCCCACTTCACCCTTGCTCAGGTC
Source organism: Galemys pyrenaicus (assembly GCA_019455555.1). NCBI lineage: Eukaryota > Metazoa > Chordata > Mammalia > Eulipotyphla > Talpidae > Galemys > Galemys pyrenaicus. Next base: position 269,885 of record JAGFMF010011469.1, read on the forward strand.
CAGGATGACCTGCACCAGACCCCCAGGCCACGTGAGTCACCCCTCTCCCTGAGGGCATCAAATCTGGCTGTGGGAATGGGCCATTGAACCTGTGTAAGTTAGTGAGTGTGACATTGCAAGAAGTAGAGGGGAATGTGGAGGTGGAGAGAGAAGAAACAGAGTGTGCGTGTGTGAGTGTGAGTGTGTGTGTTCGTGGGTGATGTTACCTCTAGGACCTAGTCATGCGGCGGGCCTGACCCAAGGGCTGCCGCTGGGGTCGGAGCAGAGGGAGGACTGCCCTGAGGAGGGCTGCTGGGAGAGGGGAAAGCTCTGGTCTGGAGCTCCTTTGAGGGGAGAGGCACTGAGTGGGGCCCAGGACTCACGCAGGCAGGGGTGAGGGTGCCGGGGCGTGGCGGGCCGCCAGGGCCAGTCGCGATGGGATGGGCGGCAGCTCTCGCACCCGGGGCCCGTGGTGTGGTGACGGCAGCGGCAGCGGGGGGGCTGGGCGCGGGCAGCACAGCGGGCTGCGTGACCATGGCACTGGCAGCGGCCTCTCACTCCAGCTGCCGCCAGCCCTGCTGGGCCCCCAAACTCCACGCGCAGGTGACTGGCCACCACGCTGGCCTGAGGGCCTGGAGGGACTCGGAAGGTCACCCTCTCAGGCCCCCCCAAGGCCCCCGGCCAGGCAGGTCTACGCCACAGCGATCTCCAAGGACCTCTGGTGGCCCAGGCGGCAGACAGCATGAGGGCTGGGGGTCCGGGGGTGCAGAAGCGCAGGCTGACAGATGTCACGAGGAAGGGGTCACCCAGAGCCAGGGTGAGGCTGCCATTGCAGGCGGACCGGGGACCAAGGCCTGTGCCCAGGGAGAGGGTGCAAGCCTGGGGGCAGGAGGCCGCCACGCCTGCCAGCTGGGTCACTGGTGGGAGGCAGAAGCGGGGGCGGCCCCCCGGGTGGTAACAGGGGTCCGTGGTGGCCTGGCTCAGGAGGAGCAAGAGAGCAAAGGTCACCCGCATGGTCCCACAGAGGCAAGTACCTGCAGAGGAGAGGAGTGGCTGGGATGGGGCTGCTTGCTGGGAACTCGCCTCCACCCCAGCTCTGCCCAGGCCCCTCCCGGACTCTTCTAAGCGAGGAAAATAGTTCCATCTGGGGAGAATTACTGTTTACATAACCCAAAGGGGAAAGAACGCAAGCAAAATTGAGAATTTTGCCTGAACTAATCTGTAGCTTAACACCCCAGAGCTATCCCTCGGGAGAGGCAGAGGCAGATGGGGGAGCCTAGAGAGGACACCAGCGGGGAGAGAGCAGGGCTGGGCAGGGGAGGGGGAGGCAGACGCAGACGCAGACAAGACCTGCACACAAAGAAATAGAAAAAGGGCTGTATGTATGTGCAAAAGACAAAGGGAGAGGTGGAATCGCAAGTAGGGGCAGGGCCAGGCACAGGAAGGAGCGCCAAAGACAGGAGGTTAGACAAAGAGGAGCCACACACCGGCATCCACAGGGTTTGGGGGATGGGGTCCCAGATTATCAGGCAGGTGGACTCAGACAGCAGAGAGAACAGACAGCAGAAAGCGGGGCCTTGCAAGCTGTGGGGGGAGGGGGGACAGAGGGGAAGGGCTAAGTGGGTTGCCCGCTGAAGATCAGAGGCTGGAGGCCAGGCCCTGGCCCACCCGGATCAGAGCGAGGCCCTTTCCCACGTGGGGCCTAACCTCTTTCTCCACACCAAGGGCACGGAGGGGGATTATCGCCAACAGCCCCAACCCCACCCACCAGTAACCCTTTCTCAACCACGTACAAAGCCCAGCAATCCATGCTAAGGAACAGATAGAGATTTGGGGGTGCTAGGAGACTGGGCGGCACCGGGGCTGGGAAGTGGGTACAGAGTCTCTGTGGGCCTGGACAGCAGATGCTGGAAGACTCTGGGGCAGGGGCCTGCATGCTTAGATTTCTTGTAATCCAGTCCCCTGCCTGTCACCCTAGGCGTCTCCCTAGGGATCAGAGCCCCCACTTTCTGCGCCCATGCACAGGTCCCCAGAGAAGATGGAAGAGCAGATATTGGGGTGGCAGCTGTTGAGAGAGGAGCAATGCAGGCAGGACAGGGAGAGCCAGATGGCCAGACCCGGTGGCAGGGGCTGGGAAGGACTGGTACTGAAGTGCCCCCTCCGCTTGGGGGCCTCAGCCCTGAGAAGGCTCATTCAGGCCTGGGAACCTCAAGTCACTCTGGTCCCTGCTCTGAAGCTCAAATGCACCTCCAGTGGAGACTGGGAGTGCGTGAGGCAGCCGGGGGTGCAAGGTGGGCTGCCGTGCGCCCCGAGTCTGACCACACAGACCCCAGTGTCCCCACTGCGGTTGCCCTGTGCAGAGACCGCCTCTTCCTGCCCCGGAGAAAGGGCGTGGCCTTCGCCCCCCCCTCCCAAGCCCCAGGGCGCCATTTTGCATCTGCGGTGGGCATTTCCAGGCACCCTCTGCACCACCCTGGTTAGTGACCAGCCTCGTCTCCTTTCCTGCCTAAGTGATTCTTCCGGGGCACCACTTGCTGGCCCTTGATGCCTTGGCTGATCCGACTGAGTCTCCCAGGCTTCCTGGGGAACCCAGACGTCAGCCCTTGCCCATTGGGGAACCCGGAGACCTGGCCCCCCCGCCAGGGCCCCTTCCGTAGCTGTAGCCCATCTACCCCAAGCCCTCTTTAAGAAGCAGAATCTGCCTGGGCTCCCACCAAACCCACAGTCAGGCCCGGTGCCTGGGTGGCACGGGGTCCATAGGGGAGCCAGGCTCCTTTCCCCAGCTCTTGGGCATGCACCCCACCCACCACTCACCCCTAAACTGGACCAAACCTGTGCCCGAGAAGAGCGTGTCCTCTGGAGTCAGTTTCTCGAGTGGAAGCAGGTCCTGCCTCCCGCAGGCGGTCGCCTCGGTGTGGGCTGTGGGATGTGAGTGGTGAGTGGCTGCTCTCAGGCCGCAGGCTCGTGGGGGCTTCTGGGCTGCAGCTCTGAGCAGAGCCTGAAGAATCCAACACCACCACGGCGCCCCCACCCCCACCCCTTACCAACAGCAGCCTGCTTTCTCTGCAGGGACCCCTGCCAGCCGGGTGGGACTTGAGAGCCGGAGCCCCCGGGGGGCCCACAGCCAGACAGCCCCGAGCCTGCTGGCCCAGGAGGCTGAAGGCAGGTAGGACTGGACAAGGGCCGCATGGGCTTCCTGGGCCTGGGAGCCCACTCGCCTCAGGCTCACACCCACACCACCGCCCCACCCACTCCCTGCTCCCCGCGCACCACCAGCAGCTGCTGAGCCGGCAGGGGCTGACCTGCAGAGGCAGTCGGGACTGCTCACACAGAGGTGGCACATTGGCCTCTGGCTGTGTGTCCCCAGGCTGCCCCTCCACCCTTCTGGAGCCTTCTATCAACTGTGACTTAACGGAGCATTAAGGTCAGTCCCTCACAAGCCCTAAAACTCTGCTCTGGGGAGGGCCTGACTGCCCCCGGTAGCTTATAGACTTGGGCACTTTCTAAGGCGCTGAGGAAGGAGGTGGTGAGAATTCCTTGGACCTCCTACTTACAGAGCTGCAGGGAGAAATCGGGGCTCCCCACGGGGACAAGCGCCAAGCTAGTCTTATGGCCCATTTTCCATGGCCCTCAATACCTCAATCGAGAAATTTCCACAAGAATGTCCTTGTCAGATCTGTGGCACAGCCCAATAGTTTGATTCAAAAAGTCACATTTTCCCATCTCTTCCGCTGAGGAAAGCAAGGGCCACAGGAGGATGGGGCACTAGACGTTTGCTGAGTGCTTGTATTGTCAGACAAGGGCTGATCCTGGCAAGCACTTGGGGACCCACTGTCAGAGCTCTGAGGGTGTGTGTGTGGGGGGGGAACAAGGGCACAGCCAAGGCTTCTGCTTGCATGTTGGGGTGGGGAGCCAACCAGGACAGGGACGTGGACTTTGAAAATAAGCCACGAGGAGTAATGAACAGCAAAAGAAAGGGACTGGGGCAGAGACACCAGTCAGATAGGCCATGGGATCCCTGCGCGGGAGGGCTCACACTCTAAAGGCAGGGATACCGCCCGCCCGAAAGAAGTAACAAGTAGTGAACTAAGTTCCAGAGAAAGAAGGGACGGTGCTTTAGCGCCAAAGGCAGGGGCAGGTGCATGGTGCAGGATACTGGGGGATACTGGGTCGGGTAGGAGGTGAAGACAGCCCTGAGGGCTTCAGAGCTGGAGTGTCCTGGGCAGAGGGAACAGCCAGAGCAGGGGTAGTTTTATTGCCAGAGAGAATTCAGAAAGGAGGTTTCGGTCTGGAGGTATTTCCCCTCCATCCTGGGACTGGGAAATTCTTAATTCTTAAGCCGATGTTACCCAGAGGGGAGTGTTGTTCACTTTTGTTAATAGCCTGAGCTGCCTGGGGCAGTTAGCACCTGAAAGGTACCTGGGGAGTGGGTAGGAGCTACTGCAGCTGAGAAAAAAAATTCCTATTTCTTTCTTGTAAGGAGACTTTCATTTTTGCAAGGAGGGATGGGGGTGAGGCAGTATTCCTCAAATGCTGGGCACCTGCGCCCTCACAATGCTCTGGAAAAGAGCCAGGGCCTCTGAGGGGTGGTACAACTGAGGTGAGCAGCAGAGTGAGACCGGCTTCCGGGGGTCCTTTATCCCCCCACCTCCATGACCCAGTAATTCCGGAGGCCCCATGGAGCAGGGCAGGCCAACCCCACATGTAAGCGGATGGAAAGTGCGCTCCCTCAGGACAGTCTTGGAAAGCCCGGGACAGTGATTGAGAGCTCAGGTTTCAGAACCACACTGGCTGGGTGCAGACCCAGCCTCCGCTGCTTTGCTTGCTGTGTGACCTAAAGCTAGTGGCTTAACATCTCTGTGCCTTAGTTTCCTTGTCTGTTTTATGGACTAAAAGTATGCTTTCCTCACATTCTCACGAGAACTCAACGAGCAAAGGCAGGCCTACAGTCTCACGTCTGAAAGGAACTCTCTGGCTAGGTGCGTTTAGGACCTTCTTTCTCCGTTTTGGCATTGTGGGTGAAGAGCCGGCATTTAAGTAACTGCTTCGCCACCCACTGGTGGGGTCTGGGCAGCATCCTTGTCTCTGCAGCAGAACACCCAGGCACTCACACAAACAGAAACCAAGTCTACAAATTCCGTTTGGGTTAGACTCCCGTCGTTAGCAAGATGGCCCACAAAGAATTGTGGAGCGGAAGGGAACGCCCGCCCTGAGGAGGGAGCAAAGGGAGGATAGGGTGGTGGGCTGGGACTAGCTCTTGGCGTCTTACTTGCTTAGGCCATGGACGGCCAGCAGAGGGAGCCCTCGAGGCTCCAGGACGGAGAGAGGCAGGGTCAGCGCTTGATTCGCAGAGCAGGGTGCAAAATGGACCTGTGGGTACCCTGTTCAAATTGGTGGAGACTGTCTAGAGCAGAGCATTAAGCCCGGTGCTGGGCCCTTTTGACCGCGGCTCATGGGACTGCACGGAAGTGGCGCTTGCAGGGTGGTCAAAGGGAAAACGCAACAACCAAATTCACCTGAGCAACTGCTAACGCTCGTACTGGCTTTCCTCAGTCGTTCACGCATCAGGCAGCCTCTCCTCTGGCAGGTAGAAAGGAGCGAGAGATGCTGCAGAAAACAAAAGGCGTTTCAAGCGCAGAAGGAAGCAGGCCAAGGAAACTAAAGTCCCAACAGGCAGGTTGGTGGTGACAAGGGGAGGACAGGAAGGCAGGCAGGTTGCCTCAGAGACCCGTAACTTCCTGATAGACTGCTTTGAAAACCCTTTTCTGGGAGAGGCCCAACTGTCAGTCTGACTTTGGCGACATGGAGCTTAGCATTAGTAACTTTGTTTTCAAAGTGCCTTTGTTTCCAGCAGTGGCTTTGTCCAGAGCTGGTTTCTCCTCCCCAGGAGCCAGGCCCTGCCCCAGCTTTGGGACCTGCCCAGGGCTCCTCTGGGTGCGGCAAACTGGCCAGAGATTGAAGCCCAAGTCCTTCATGCAGAACCCCAGACAGGCGCCGAGCTGGGCAGGCAACATGAAAGCTACCGGCACAGAGTGTCGCTAGCCCAGTGCTTTTTGGAAGCTAGAGCAGTCGGCCCTTTCTCGTGTACCTCAGGCGGGAACTGTGATCTGAACTAAGTCCTCAGGTGGTAAGAGCCAGCCAGCGACCTCGGGACCTGTCAAACATGTCACATTTAAGGAAGGGCTGAGACCATTCAGATTTCCCAAAGAGGGCAGAAGAATAAAGTGGGGAACCCTGGAGTGGAGGAGGAGGAGGGCTGAGCTGAGCTGCAGGGTGGGTGAGCCCGAAGCCCAGGCGGTATGGGGAAGCCAGCCAGCCCCCGGGGCCGCCCGGGACCAGAGTCTGTCTCTGCGAAGCAGACACAGAGTGGGCCTGTTGGAGGGAGGAGGCAGGGAGGAGGGAAGGCTGGGAAGGATGGCTGACAGTGTGGTGCAGGGTTTCTTTGGGGGGTGATAAGCATCTCCCAACATTAACTGAGGGTGGCACAGCACTGAGTAGACTAAAAACCATTCACTTGTAGACGTTACGTGGGTGAGTTGTATGATATCTAAATTCATCTCTAGATATAGTGGGTACCCCCTCCAAAAAGAATGGTTCATTGAAGACCTAAACAAAAAATTGGGGCCTTCCTGGTGGCGCAGGGGTTAAAGTCTCAGCTGCTATGAAGCTCTTGGCAGCCACTGTGGCACAAGTTGATCCCTGGCCAGGGAGGGGACCCACCTCTCCTGTCTGCCTGCTGCTCCCCTCAGCAGTGTGTTTCAGTAGATCTGCCTGTTCTGCTCCCCACTCTGTCTCTGGTGAATCCTCTCGCCCTCGCACGCCAGGCCTACACCCCAGATCTTTTATGCATAAATAAATAAAATAAATATTTAAAATAAATAAATAAATACAAAGAACTACAGCTGCACACGGCAGTGCAGCGAGGGTGTCACTGGCACTCTGGAGTGTGCTGTCCCCGGTCCAGAGAGCACAGGCCATTTCTACCCGACAGCCACAGGCCTGCCCCAATTCCAGAGAGAGAGAGCAGCAGAGACCGTGGCAGCCACAAGATCCACCGACTAACACCTAGTACTTTCCATGGCCGGTGCTAAGGTCAACCCCATTTTACAGAGGAGGACACTGAGGCCCAGGGATTGCCCAGCCAGCAGGGGCCAGAGCCAGGGCTGTCCCACCTCAGAGCTGGCATGCTCACCCTCCACTCGCTCGCACTGTGCCACCCTCATGGACTCTGCTCCCTAGGGCAGGCCTCGTGGAACGGATACCCTAGAAGGCTTTAGTCTCCTCACAGACACTTGACCCTGCTACCCCAAGAACGTTACAGCAGTGACCTCTTTAATCCTGTGAGGCGATTCTGAAAGGCTGGCCCGTGTGCACGGCTGCTGCTGCTGGTAAGAAGCAGTCCAGGCCTGGCACTTCCGAAAGATTCCACCGGATCGTCCCTACTTGAAACTTGAGGAAACTGGGTTTCTGAGGGGTGGTGGCACCTGACTAACATCACGCTAAGCCTGACTAGAGGAAGAGGTCCATTCATACTCAGGCCCAGAGCCTCTGGGCTCTGTCTTCTTCCACCGCGAGGTGGAGCCCAGAAGCTGTGTGGGGATGGACTGGGTGAGTGAATGAGTGATTTGGGGGGGTGTGGGTGAGACTCACCTCCTTTTTCCTCACTTATTTGCCTTCTCCCCCCGCCCCCCACAGCCGTCCCCAGATTCCGGGCCACCTGCCTGTCCTCCATCTGCTTTCTCATCCTCGTCTTCCTGATGTCCACGCTCTTCCACTGCCACCAGCGCCTGGCGCGAGTGCCCAGCCCCTGGGGCTCCCCGGCCCTTGTGGTCCTGGCCCCAAGACACCTGCCCCCCGGGGGCATGTTCACCATCAATGCCAAAGGGCGCCTGGGGAACCAGATGGGCGAATACGCCACGCTGTACGCGCTGGCCAAGATGAACGGGCGGCCGGCCTTCATCCCCGCGCAGATGCACAGCACGCTGGCCCCCATCTTCAGAATCAGCCTGCCGGTCCTGCACGACAGCACGGCGCACGGCGTGCCCTGGCGCAACTACCACCTCAACGACTGGATGGAGGAGCAGTACCGCCGCATCCCGGGGCCGTACGTGCGCCTCACCGGCTACCCCTGCTCCTGGACCTTCTACCACCACGTGCGCGACGAGATCCTGCGCGAATTCACGCTGCACGACCACGTGCGTGAGCAGGCGCAGCGCTTCCTGCGGGGCCTGCGGGTCAACGGCAGCCAGCCCAGCACCTTCGTGGGGGTGCACGTGCGCCGCGGGGACTACGTGCACGTCATGCCCAACGTGTGGAAGGGCGTGGTGGCGGACCGCCGGTACCTCGAGCAGGCCCTGGGCTGGTTCCGGGCCCGCTACCGCTCCCTGGTCTTTGTGGTCACCAGCGACGGCATGGCCTGGTGCCGGGAGAACATCGACGCCTCCCGCGGGGACGTGGTGTTCGCGGGCGACGGCCTCAAGGGCTCGCCCGCCAGGGACTTTGCGCTGCTCACGCAGTGCAACCACAGCGTCATCACCGTGGGTACCTTCGGCATCTGGGCCGCCTACCTGGCCAGCGGGCGCACCGTCTACCTGGCCAACTACACGCTGCCCCACTCCCCCTTCCGTTTGGTCTTCAGGCCGGAAGCGGCCTTCCTGCCAGAGTGGGTGGGCATCGCGGCTGACCTAGGCCAGGCAGGACTCCTCTAGTCCCCAGAACCCTCCCTCACCCTCATCCACATAGGCAGTGTGTGGGGGTGAGGGGGGTGCAGTGCCTTAGCTTTGGATCAAGGTTCTGGAATTTGAAGCCAGATTCTTCTGCTGCCCACCTGGGTGACCTCAGACAACTGATTTAACCTCTCTGTGCCTTAATGTGCCCCTGAAAAGTGAACCTCACATAGAACTTGGTTACTTAGCTCTTGGAAGGACCCAAGGAGGTGGTTTCGTGACTGGCCACTCTGGTGTGTGTGGGGTTCCCTGAACCCTCTCACAGCCTTAAGGTGGGAAGGCACTTTTGTCCTCTCCTTTGCAGGTCCACAGGCAGCTTTTCCTGTCCTCAGATGAAGGGGAACTCGGTGTGCCTCTTTGGTAGCTAGGAATTCAGGCTTTGGGGTTCATGAGGCCTTATCCTGAATGAAAGTAGGGGTGAATCTTGGGGGGAAGTAGTGCATCCCCTGAAACTGAGGAGAAGGGTCTTGGGCCCAGGCAGCCTTTGGGGGAGGGAGGGCCTCATGGTTACCCTAAACCTCTGTCTACTCACCCACAGGCCTTCAGTGAGAGAGAAGCCAGCTATCCCCAAGGGGTCACAGAGACCAGGGAGTTTGGACAGATTGACCTCCTACACCCCAGGTTCTATTGGTGACGTGAGAAACCCGGAATGGGCCAAAGTTGGACTGAGGGACGGCAAAGTGGTTGTCCTGTGTTCAGTGTATTTTTAAGCGTAGAGATACCCAAACTCTGTACTGGTGTGCTCCTTCTTTGGGATCTATATATTTGTAAAGACTCTTTACAATATGGCCATTTATGTTCATGTACGTTTATATAAAATTTCCACTGAACAGAGATGTGCTGGTTTAGAATACATTTCAATGGCAGCTTGTCAACTGCGTTCAGTCCTTTCCTAGTGTCTGGTTTATTGGAATCCCCATTTCCCGGCCTGCTTCTGAGCTGGCACACCTTTTCTATCACACCTTAATAACACTGCGTGTTCCCAGAGTTGTCTCGGCCGTAGTCCACTTCCTTATGTCCTCGAAGCAGACATCGTGGGTGTGGAGATGAGGAAAGAGGGTGTTCAAGAAAGCAGAAGCAAAAGCAAGAGGGAGGTGGGGGAGGAGGCACTGGGTTAGCGCACTACTGCTGGAAACGAAATACCCCAACAGTAGCTTAAATGACAGGCATTTATTCTGCCTTCCAGTTTCTGCGGATCAGGAATTCAAGAGTGGCTTCAGGGGGGCTTCTCTTTGGGGTGTCCAAATAGAAGGTTGCTGTCAGGTAGACAGCAGAGAGATAAGAAGAGAGATAAGAAGAGATGCAAGAGTGATTATTTCTCCCTCTTCCTCTCGAAGTCACACCAGGTAGGTGTCTGTCCGTGCCAGGAAAGGAATCTCTCACCACAAACCAAAGGAGCCCTGCTCCGAATTCCCAGGCTTCTGAGCTGGGAGGAAGACTTCTGTGGCTTAAGCCACCCCATCTATAGTGTGTGTTTTTTTTTTTAAGATTTATTTATTTATGCATACAAGAACTGGGGTACAGGCCAGAGGTGTGGGGGGTAAGAGGATCCGCCAGAGACAGAGTGGAGAGCAGAACAGGCAGGTCCACTGAAACACACTGCTGAGGGGAGTAGCAGGGAGGCAGGCGAGGTCTGCTGCGCCATGTGGGTCCCCTCCCTGGCCGGCAGCAGGGATCGAACTCGTGCTGCAGTGGCTGCGGTTTGCTTCATAGTGCGGTGCTTAACCCACTGCGCCACCGGGGAGGCCCATCTATGGTGTTTTTATTATCAGCCCAAACAGACAGGATCTGTGGGCTCCCTTGTCCCGAGACTTCCTGCAGGTTGGGTCCCTGGAAGCACAGTTCAGGAGTCACGGAGAGGAAAGAGGTGGACACTAATGCAGGCTGAGAGTAGAAAATTTAGGGCAGAGTCATCACAATAGCAGGGACTGGAGGCGGGGCTAGAAGTGATGAACAGTGTTAAACCAGCTCCGGACACGAAAACTCCTTCGGCGTCAACACTTGCTCGAGCAAGTGTTAGGCTGCAAAAGCATCCAGAGGGACAGACCAGAGGTAGGACGTGGAGATTCAGGGTGTTTGGTTTTTGTTTTTTTTTAATTTTATGGGAACACAGAAACATTCACTTTTTTTTTTTTTAAAGATTTTACTTATTTATGCATACAGGAGCTGGGGTACAGGCCAGAGGCGGGAGGGTGAGAAGATTGACCAAAGACAGAGTGAAGAGCAGAACAGGCAGACTGACCAGAACACACTGCTGAGGGGAGCGGCGGGCGAGGCAGGAGGGGTCTGCTGCGCCCTGTGGGTCTCCTCCCTGGCTGGGGATTGAACTCTGTGCTGCAGTGGCTGTGGAAGCTCCACAGCGCAGCACTCAACCCCCTGGGCCACCAGGGAGGCCTGAGATGGAGGGTTTGTATAGAGAATCTGAGGTCCTTACAGATCAACCTAGTCACACCCTAGAAGTAATTAATTCAACAATAGGTGACAATCGCACAAAGGAATGAACTCCTCTCCAGAAGAACTCTGTGTTTGTGTCATTTCCGTGCTGACCACACAGCTCTCCTTCACTCTTGTGACAATGCAGGTGCCTCTACTTTTATTTTTCCTTTTCCTAATAAACCTGTCATTTTAAAACCCACTGCTGGTGCAATGGGTTAAGCACAGCACTATGAAGCAAACCGCAGCCACTGCAGCATGAGTTCGCTCCCTGCCGCCAGCCAGGGAGGGGACCCACATGGCGCAGACCTCTCCCTCTCCCGGCTCACCAGTGGCTCTGCTCAGCAGTGTGTTTCAGTTGATCTGCCTATTTGTTCCCCATGCTATCTCTGGTGAATCCTCTCATCCCCACACCTCTGGCCCATGCGCATGAATAAAGCTATTTTTAGGCCTCCCCTGGTGGCGCAGTGGGTTAAGCAACACACTATGAAGCAAACCACAGCCACTGCAGCACGAGTTCGATCCCTGCTGCCGGCCAGGGAGGGGACCCACATGGCGTGGCAGACCTCTCCTGCTGTGCCCGCTGCTCCCCTCGGCAGTGTACTTCAGTTGATCTGCCTGTTCTGCTCCCCGCTCTCTGTGGTGAATTCTCTCACTCCCCACACCTCTGGCCTGTACCCCAGTGCTTGTATGCATAAATAAATAAATTTTTAAAAAAAAGCTATTTTTAAAAATAAGAATAAAAAGTGAAGGAAAAAAAGTGAGAGATTCCACCTACAACAATCCAAAAGGCCACCCCAGTTCATTTAAAAACACAGCTCTTTGCCCGTGTGTCTATGCAAATATCTTCTCTTAATAAACCTGCTGCTTTCAAAATGCAAGTTTGTCAGCTTGTGTCTATTCAGAGTTCTCTCTTTCATAATAAACACGCTGTTTGCCCTGGTTAAAGGCACTTTGTTGAATTCATTCTCAAAGGAAGTGTCCTCATTTGTCCCACATCACTCCCACCTCCTGGGCTTCCCCTTCCCCCAAAACATCCTGGGTTTTGGAGGTGCTGAGGAGGGGTGGGAGACCCAGAAGACCCATCCTCACAGCCAACCTCCCACAATGTCTCCCAGGAGGTTGCCACCCAGAGAAGACCCCCTGGTGGGCCTGTGGGGTAGCACATATACATTACAATTAGTCCTGTTCAGGGCCTCCCTGGTAGCATAAGCAGTGGAGCACCACACTGTAGGCTTCTGCAGCACGAGTTCGATTCCCTCCAGGGAGGGGACCCACATGGCACAGCAGACCTCTCCTGCCTCACCTGCTGCTCAGCAGTGGAGCTGCTTCAGTGGATCCGCCTGTTCTGCTCCCCACCCTGTCTCTGGTGACTTCTCTCACCCCTCACGCCTCTGGCCTGTACCCCACCTCTTGTACGCATAAATAAATAAAATCTTTTTAAAACAGGGGGGAAAAATTAGCTCTGTTTAAATGCTAAGACCACCTAGTGCCGGTTCCTGTCTTCAGAGAAGCTCCTCACTGCTTTTGGATGGGGACAGCTCTGAAGTAGGAGTTAGCCAGCAATCAACAGCAACTGGCCATGCTAATTCATTCAGCAAATATTTGCTGAGCTCGCTGTTGAGTGTGCAAGCTCAAAGCAGTAAATGGGGCCCTTCTAAGACTTTCCCTTGCTCCTCCCCAGAGGGGACACACGGAAGCCCAGAGCCCAGAATGACTGAGCTCCCCAAAGATGGAATCGGGCACCGCACCCGGTAGACAAAGTCCTCTCTAACACCCTTGGTGGGTTCTTGGTAACTGTGACGAAGCCAACCTATGTCTATGCTGGGAGTGGATAGAACATATTCCCTCTCAGGATTCCCATCTAAGGTTGCTAAAGAAACCTGCTCCAAGAGGCAGGGGGAGAGGAAGACATGGGAGACGCCCTGTTGCAGCTGTGGCAGCCCAACCCCATAACCATGACAACCGTGGCTGAAGGACAGGCGCGGCTGAAGGAGTGTGGAGAGTGGTCTGGACGGAAAATCTTTTTGGACTTCTTAGCCCACAGCAACCACGCGGAGTGACATGCGCAGTGTGAAGAATGTTATGGACTAATACACGTTTTCGACTTCCCAGTCCAATAACTGGCAGCCGCCTAAAAGTGACATGCGCAGTCGAAGGGGTGTCTGGAGCTCTAAGACATTACCCCTGTGTGTGACGTTTGGATACCTGGTGTGTAACTGGTTAAAAAAGGATGCCACTGGCATAGGTGTGTGCGGTGATGGGATAGCAATGAGGTAACTAGAGGGGTAGAATCAGGATAAAAAGGGCTCGAGACCAATGACCAGTTGAGCTTGTCTCCGACCAGCCAGCCTGCTCGGCAGCGTGTTGAGGCCGCGCCAGAGTGCAAGGCCCCAACCGTCTCCAGGCCAACGCGAGTCCCAGGTGAAAGACTGGGCTGACACTGCCGCCCCGCTCTTGTGCCTGTGCTGCTCCACTGTGGCCTCTGTGGAAGCCCAGACTCCATCGTAGACTGGGCCTGGCCTGCAGCAGACCCCCGAGCCCCAGCATCAAGCTCCAGAACAAGGGACTGGTCCTGAAATTCATCTCCAGGGCCTCCCTGGTGGCGCAGTGGGTTGGGCAACGCACTGTGAAGCAAACCGCAGCCACTGCAGCGCAAGTTCGATCCCTGCTGCCAGCCAGGGAGGAGACCCACATGGCGCTGCGGACCTCTCCGGAATCGCCTGCCGCTCCCCTCAGCAGTGGGTTTCAGTGGATCTGCCTGTTCTGCTCCCCACTCTGTCTCTGGTGAATCCTCTCACCCCTGCCACACCTCTGGCCTGTACCCCAGTGCTTGTATGCATAAATAAATAAATCTTTAAAAAAAGATTTTATTTATTTATGCATACAAGCACTTAAGATTTTATTTATTTATGCAATCAAGCACTGGGGTACAGGCCAGAGGTGTGGCAGGGGTGAGAGGATTCACCAGAGACAGAGTGGGGAATAGAACAGGCAGACCAACCGAAATCCACTGCTGAGGGGAGCAGCAGGCGATTCCTGAGAGGTCCGCTGCACCATGTGGGTCCGCTCCATGGCTGGGAACTGAACCCATGCTGCAATGGCTGCCGAAACCCCATAGTATGGCGCTCCACCTCTTGCACCACCAGGGAGGCTCAAGGGTCAAATTCTTTTTTTTTTTTAATTTTTTTTTAAAGATTTATTTATTTATGCATACAAGCACTGGGGTACAGGCCAGAGGTATAGGGGGGTGAGAGGATTCACCACAGAGAGCGGGGAGCAG